>JARFJB010002297.1:197500-310000 GCA_036346205.1 Vesta saturnalis | reverse complement strand
GTCTGTGCGTGTGTGCGTGTGTGTATACTTGTGTGCGTGTGTGCGTGTGTGCGTGCTTGCGTGTGTACGTGAGTGCGTGTGTGTTGTGAATGTGTAAGTATGTGGTGTGTGCGTGTGTGCGTGTGTGTGCTTGCGATGTGCGTGTGTACGTCTCTGCGTGTGTGCGTGTGGAGGGTGCATGTGTGCGTGTGTGTGGTTTCTGTTGGTGTTGTGTTTGGGTGTCTGTTGTGTGTGTGTATTGGTGTGGTGTGTGCGTGGTTGGTGGTGTGTGTTTGTGTGGTGTGAGTGGTGTGTGTGTGTGTGTGTTTGGTGTGTTTGGTGTGGTGTGTGTGGTGTTGTGTTGTGTGTTGGTGTGTGTGGTGTGTGGTGTGTGTGGTGTGTGTTGGGTATGTGGGTTCTTTGTTGTGTGTGTGTGTGTGTGTTTGTGTGTTTAGTATGTGGGTGTGGTGTGTGCTGTGTGTGTTGTGTGTGTGTGTGTGTGTGTTGTGCTGAGTGTAGCCTGTTGTTGTGGTAGCTGATGCGTGTGTCTGCGTGTGTGGTGTGTGTGTGTGGTGTGTGTATGTGTGTGTGTGTGTGTGTGTGTGTGTGTGTGTGTGTGTGGTGTGTGTGTGTGTGTGTTGTGTGTGTGTGTGTGTGTGTGTGTGTGTGTGTGTCTAGGTTGTGTGTGTTGAGTGTGTATGTGTGTGTGTGTGTGTGTGTGTGTGTTGTGCGTGTGTGTTGTGTGTGTGTGTGTCGTGCGTGTGTGATGTGTGGTGTGTGCGGTTTGCGTGTGCGTGTGTCGTGAGTGCGTGTGTGTGTGTGTGTATGGTGGCTGTGCGTGTGTGCGTGTGTGTCGGTGTGGTGTGTCTCTGCTGTGTGTGTGGTACTGTGTGCGTGTAGTATGTGGTGTGTTTGTGTGCTGTGTGTGTGTGTGGTGTGTGTGTGTGTTGTGTTGTATGTTGTGTTGTAGTGTTGTCTGTGTGTGTGTGTCGTGATGTGTGTCGTGCGTGTGTGCGTGTGTGCGTGCTTGCGTGTGTACGTGAGTGCGTGTGTGTTTGTGTAAGTGTGTAAGTATGTGGGTGTGTGCGTGTGTGCGTGCTTGCGGATGTGCGTGTGTACGTCTCTGCGTGTGTGCGTGTGTGCGAGGGTGCATGTGTGCGTGTGTAAGTGTGTAAGTATGTGGGTGTGCTTGTGTGTGTGACTGTGTGTGTGTGTGTGTGTGTGTGTGTGTTGCCTGAGTATATGTCTGTGTTTGTATGTGCGTGAGTCTGAGTGCGCGTGTCTGTCTGCGTGTGTGAGTGTGTGTGTGTGTGTGTGTGTGTGTGTGCATGAGTGTGTGTGATGTGTGTGTAGTCGCTTGTGTGTGTGTATGTGTGGTGTGTTGTGGTGGGTGTGTTTTGGTGCGTGTGGCGTTGTGTGTGTGTGCGTGTGTGCATTCGTGTGTATGTGCCTGTGTGCGAGTTTGCGCGTGTGCGTGTGTGCGTGTGTGCATGTGTGCGTGTGTGAGCCTGTGTGCGTGTGTAACTATGAAAGTATGTGGGTGTGCGTGTGTGCGTCTGTGTATGTGTGTTTGATGTGCGTGGGTGTGTCGTGTCTGTGTGTGTGTGTGTGTGTGTGTGTGTGCGTGTGTTGCGTGTGTGCGTGTATGCGTGTGCGTGTGTTGTGTGATGCATGTGTGCGTGTGTAGCTGTGTATGTGGCTGTGTCAGGTTCGGTGTGGTGTTGCGTGTGTGCTGTGTCGTGTTGTGTTTTGTGCTGTGAGTGAGTGCGTGTGTGTTTGTGTAGTGTAGTTGTGGTGTGTGCGTGTGTGCTGTGTGTGTTGCGATGTCGTGTGTACTCTTGTGTGTGTGTGTGCGGTGTGTGTGTGTTGTGTATGTGTTTGTGGTGACTGTGTGTGTGTGTGTTGTTGTGTGTGTGTGGTGGTGTTGTGTGTTCGTTATGTGTATTCTTCGTGTTGTTCTGGTGTGTGTTGTGTGTGTTTGTGTTTTGTGTGTTGTGTGTTTGTGTGTGTATGTGTGTTGGTGTGTATATGGTGTGTGCGATGTGTGTGTGGTGTCGTTTGTGTGTGTTTGTGTGTATGTGTGTGTGTGTGTGTGTTGTCGTGTATTGCGTGTGTTTGTGTGTGCTGTGTGTGTGTGTGTGTTGTGTGTGTGCGTGTGTCGTGTGTGTGTTGCGTGTGTGTAGTGTGTGTGTAGTGTGTGTAGGTGTGTGTGTGTGTTTTATGTGTGTTGTGTGTTGTGTGTGTGTGTGTTTGTGTGTGTGTGTGTGCGTGTGCGTGTGTGCGTGTGCTGGTGTGTGTGTGCGTGTGTGTCGTTGTGTGTGTGTGTGGTGTGTGCGTGTGTGTGGTGGTGTGCGTGTGTGCGTGTGTGTGCGTGTGTGTGTGTGTGGTGGCGTGTGTTGGTGTGCGTGTGTTGCGTGTGTAGTGTGTGTGTTGCTGTGTGTGTGGTATGTGTGTGTGGTGGTGTGCGTGTTGTCTGTGTTTGTCTGTGTTTGTATGGTGGTGGTGTGCGTGTTGTGTGTCGTGGGTGTGTGTGTGGTATGTGTGTGTGGTGTGTGTGTGTGGTGTGTGTATATGTGTTTGTGTGTGTGTGTGGTTGTGTGTGTGATGTGTGTGTGTGTGTGTGTGTGTGTGTTGTGTGTGTATCTGTGTTGTATGTTGTAGTTAGTGTCTTATATTGTGTGTGTGTGGTGTGTGTGTGTGTGTGTTGTGTGTGTTGTGTGTGTGTGTATCGTGTGATGTGTGTGGTTTCGTGTCGTGTATGTGTGTGATGTGTCGTGTGTGTGCTGTGTGTGATGTGTGTGACTGTGTGTGTGTGCGTGTGTGTGTGTGTGTAGTTGTGTGGTTGTATGTGTGTAGTGTGGTGTTGCTGTGTGTGCTTGCGAATGTGTGTAGTTTGGTGTGTGGTATGTGCGTTGTGTGTAGTGTGTGGTGTGTGTGTGTTGTTGTGGTGTGTGTGTTTGTCTGGTGTCTGTGTGATGCGTGTGTCGTGTGTCTGTTGTGTGTGTGTGTGTGTGTGTGGTGTTGTGATTGTGTGTGTGCGTGTGTGTGTGTGTGTGTGTTGTGCTGTGTTGCTGTGTAGTTCTGTGTATGTGCAGTGTGTGCGTGTTGTCTGTGTGTGTGTGTGTGTGTGTGTTTGTGTGTGTTGTGTGTCTGTGCTGTGTGTAGTGCGTGTGTGTGTGTGTGTGTGTGTTGTGTGTGTGTGCGTGATGTCGTGTGTGTGCATGTCGTGTTGCGTGTGTGTGTGCGTGATGTGTGCTGTGTGTAGTGTGTGTGTGTGTGCGTTGTGGCTTGTGGTTCGTAGTGCATGTGTGCGTATCTGTGACGTGTGTGTGTGTGTGTGCGTGAGGTGTGTGTGTACTGTGTGTGTGCTGTGTTGTGTGTGTGTGTGTGTGTGTGTGTGTGTGTGTGTCGTGTAGTAGTGTGTGTGTGTGTGTGTATGTCTGTATGCGTGTATGTGCGAGTCTAGTGCTGTGTTCTGTGTTTGGTGTGTTGTGGGTTGTGGTGTGTTGTGTGTGTGTGTGCGTGTGTATGTGTGTGTGTGTGTGTGTGTGTGTGTAATGTGTATGTTGTGCGTGTTGCGTAGTATATGGGTTGTGCGTGTAGTGTGTTCTGTGAGTGTGTATGTCGTGTGTGCGTGTGTGATGTGTTATGCTGTGTGATGACGTGTGTATGTGTGTTGTGTGTGTGTGTGTGTGTGTGTTATGTGCGTTGTGTGTGTGTATGTGTGTGTAGTGTGTGTTGTGTGTGTGTGTGTATATGTGGTGATGTGGTGTTGCTGTGTGATTGCGTGTTGGTGTATGCGTGTGTGCGTGTGTATGTGTGTATGCGTGTGATGCGTGTGTGTATGTGTGCGTGTGTGCTGTGTGCTGTGTGTGTGCTGTTGTCGTTGTAGTGTGTGCGTGTGTCGTGTGTGTGTGCTGTGTGCGTGTGTGAGTGGTATTGCGTGTATGCGTAGTGATGCGTGTGGTGACGTGTGTTGTGCGTGTGTGCGTGTATGTGTGTGTGTGTGTGTGCTGTGTGCGTGTGTGCGTGTGTGCGTGTGTGCGTGTGTGCGTGTGGTGTGCGTGTGTGCGTGTGTGGTGGTATTTTGTGCGTTGTGTGTAGATGGTTGTATGCGTGTGCGTGCGTGTGTATGTTGTGTATGTCGTGTGTGTGCTGTGCGTGTGCGTGTTGTCGTTGCTGATGTGCGTGTGGTGTATGTGTCGTGTGTATGCTATGTGCTGTGTGTGATGCGTGTGTGCGTGTGTGGTGCGTGTGTGTGTTGTATGTGGTGTTGCGTCTGTGTGTGTGCGCGTGTGCATGGTGCGTATGGTTGTGCGTTGTGCGTGTGGTGCGTATGCGTGTGCTTGCGTGTGCGTGTGTGTGTGTGTGTGTGTCGTGTGTGAGTGTCGTGTGCTGTAGTGTATGCCGTATGCATGCGTGTATGCGTGTATGCGTGTGTGCGTGTATGTGTAGTATATGTGTGTGCGTGTGCTGTGTCGTGTGTGTCGTGTGCGTGTGTCGTGTGTGCGTGTGCTGTCGTAGTGTGCGCGTATGCGCTGTGCGTTGTGCGTGTGCGTGTTTATCGCGTGTGCGTGTGCGTTGCGTGTGTCGCTGTGTGTGCTGGCGTATGTGCGTGTATATGTGTGTGCGTGTGTCGTTGTGCGTTTGTGCGTGTGTGCGTGTGCGTGACATGTCTGCATGTGTGCGTGTGTGCGTGTGTGCGTGCGCGTGTGCGCATTGCGTGTGTGCGTGTTTGTGTGTATCCTTGTGTGCGTGTGTGCGTGTGTGCGTGTGTGCGTGTGTCCGTGAGTGTGTGTCTATATCTGTGTCTGTGTGTGTGTCTGTCTGTATACGTGTATGCGTGTGTGCGTCTTTGAGTGGGCGCGTGTGTGCGTGTGTGCGTGTGTGCGTGTATGCGTGTTTGCGTGTGTGCGTGTGTGCGTGTGCGCGTGTGTGCGTGTGTAATTATGTAGGTGTGTGCATGTGTGCGTGTGTGCGTTGGTGCGTGTGTGCGTATGTGAGTGCGTAGGTGTGTGCGTGTGTTCTAGCTGGTACTTTCTGAAACACCAATCCTACGAGATTAGAGAAACCATTTGAAATAGAGTGAACGAACAAGACTTAGATAGGATAAATACGGCTACCAGAAGTAAATATTCGAAGACCAAGGCAATGCACAAGGAAATTCAGCAGAAGAAACTCGAAAAGCTAATGAAGGAAAAGGAAGAACCAACCAAGATCAATCGAAAAACACTGTCATAAACAACTCCAAACGACAGTTGAAGGAATACGAAATGCAGGTTATGGACAAAGGCTTGAACTATGCGATAACACCGAGGTATTTTCCGAAAGTAGATTTAATTACCGCAGTCGAAGAAACAGCTATGAAATTAGATCCTGAAGAAGCCGACGAGTACAGAGGTAAGGTTAGATCAGTCCTAGATTCATCTAGGCGAACTAAACCTAACCTCTCTAACCTAGAAAGGAAAGCGGCCATTTCCCTTAAGAATGACCCAGCGATAAAAATTCTCCCCACAGACAAAGGAAACGCGACTGTGGTAATGGATATGGACACTTACAGCGGTAAGATCCAAGGACTACTAGACGGGGGCGAATACAAACAAATACCAAAAGACACCACACCATCAATCGAAAGACGGATATACCTGACGCTGGCGAAACATAAAGGGGAGTTGTCCGACTACCAGAGAACTAGACTTACCCCACACTACAGCTAACCTCCGCATCTGTACGGTCTACCAAAGATTCATAAGCAGGGAATTCCTCTGAGACCAATTGTGAGCTCGAGAAATTTACCTTGCCACCCATTAGCACATTACCTGCTAGGTATCATCACACCCTTATCGGGAAAAACCGAGTCTATGGTCAAGAATTCGCAGCACTTCGTGGAAACCATCAGAAACTTCCAAGCAAACCGCGAAGAAATACTGGTAAACTTCGACATTGTGAGTCTATTCACAAATGTGCCTACCGATAAGGCACTATCTATCATAAGAGACAAGCTGGAAAAGGATAAAACGTTAGACGAATTCACGCAACTCTCAGTAAACACAATAATGGAACTTCTGACAATATGTATTAGAACTACATATTTCCAGGTAGAAGACAAATTCTACCAACAAGAGTTTGGGATGGGATGCACACTAACACCCATAGTGAGCAATATATATATATATATATATATATATATATATATATATATATGGAAGACTTTGAAGACCAAGCGATATCCGAATTCACAGAGAAACCAAGGATGTGGCTTAGATACGTGGACGATACCTTCGTAGTTTGGCAACACGGCAAGCATAAGCTAGATGAATTTCTAGATCATCTAAATAGCCGCGCACCCTCCATAAAATTCACAATGGAATTGGAGTCGGAACAAAAACTGCCATTCCTGGATGTACTTGTACACAGGAATGACAACACGTTCACGACAAGTGTATACAGGAAACCTACCCACACGGGGAGGTTCCTACACTACAACTCCAATCACCACAAAAACGTGAAGTTAGGTGTGGCAAAATGCTTGTACGATAGAGCAAAAACGATATGCTCAAAACAAGAGGACCTGAACAAAGAAAAAGAAAATATCGCTACGGTACAAAGAAAATGGCTACCCCGATCTAACAGCTAACCGAAACAGGGAAAGGGTAACTGAAAAAGAAGAACCTAAATATACAGCGATAATACCATATATACAAGGTACCTCAGACAAAATACGAAGGATAGGCAGCAAATACAAGATACGCACTGCCTTCAAATCGACCAAAACGCTCAAGGGAATACTAACTAAAACCAAACCATGCAATGAAGATCAGAATTCCAAGAGTTGTGTATATAACCTACCATGCGAATGTGGCAGAGCATACATAGGAGAGAGCAGTACACCACTCAAAGTGAGAACACAGGAACACAAGAATAACGTCCGCAAGGGCGAAATAAAAAGATCCAGAATCGCCGAACATGTCTGGAACGAAGACCACTACATCCAATGGGATAACATGCAGATAGTGGCAAAGGACGAGAACACAACTCGTCGAAAACTCAAGGAAGCCACGTACATAGCACTAGCAGAAAATCCAATAAGCCAAATTAGTGTAGAACTGAAACCCATATGGATTCCAATAATGCGCGAAGAGCTTAAGCGCAATACACCTGCGCAAGAAGTTACTGCGCAACATGCGCAATAAACTTCTGCGCAACCACGAAAAAGTTTAATATATATATATATATATATATATATATATATATATATATATATATATATATATAAGTTCTAATATATGTATATATATATATTTGATTACTCCGTGTCTCAGTGGCAAAGGTGTCAGACTAGTTAAGTGAAAGGTACCAGGTTCGAATCTAAGAGTAGTCAAGTGCTTGGGAAAAAATTATATATAACGTATGAATTCGACTCAAGTGCGAAAACAGTCCTTCTCAGGACTAAACCTGATGACGGAAGCAGAGTCCGCTTCCGAAACGTCGCGCTCAAAAAGCATAAACTGTGGAAATAGGCCGATTAACTCCACTAATAGGAAACCACAGTTACAAAACACTTATAATACAGAAATAATCACTCAGTATACATTTATTTTTAAGTTGAAAACGTGCAAATATATGCAGAAAAGTACAATTTTTATAAACATATAATCCACTTGTTACCCATATGTTTCTATTGATGTTATCATTTTTACCATTTCATTCCATGGTTAAGTTTTGTTGTTGGGAAACAACAGTTGTTAACTATATTTAAGGGTGACTTTTGAGGGGTGTTGTTGCGTGGAGTTGTTGCTGGTGGGGTTCTAGAGGGAGTGTTTTGGAAGTTTTTTTAGGAATTGATGGAAATATTTAGATCTAAATTATTGAGACCACATCTAGAAAAATTCTACGAACTGGTATATTAGAACAGTTTCCATCATTATAATTGTTTATTATTAATTCTAATTTTTTTATAAAATTGTGTTTTCTATAATCATTTTTTGAATGTTTATTTATATTTTCTTCATCAAGTATTTAAATATATATATATATATATATATATATATATATATATACAGGGTGATTCGCGAGGAAGTGGCAATATTTTAAAGATATGTCGAGGAAGCCAAAATAAGTAAAATAAACTCATATGTTTAAGTCCGATTTTCATCTGTTTCAGGGATAATTGACTTTTTCTTAAAATGTCAAATCTCATCAATTTTTTGCCTTTTACGAAGTACATTGATGTATTGACCTTATGCACGTAATTCTGAGAGCGAAATCCAGAAAGGAAACTTTTAAAATAATTATTGCCCTTTTAGTAACTTTAAATTTGGCGGCTAATAAATTCTCACCAAGAACGTTCTCACTATCGCCAATATTTGCAAAATTCCCTAACAGGGTATTTATTTTTAAGAGTTGACTTTCTGGATTACGCAACCAGAACTTATGTGTAATTAGGTGAAAGTAGGCAACTGAAATGAAAACTGACAGTTAGTTGTTAAAGTGACAGTTGTTCAACATTAGTTTTATGAAGTTGTAAAAATGCCCCACAAATTTAGTCATAAAGAATATGCCGATATGATATTTGTTTATGGGTTCTGTAATGGTAGTAATGTTCGTGCAGTGGAGGAGTATCGACGTCGTTTTCCGAATCGAAGAGTTCCTAACAAGCGAGTATTTCAAACTGCAAGTATTGTTTCTGAAAGAGAACACGGAATCGCTGTTGGACTTGAAGAAGATATTCTGGATGTGGTAGACGAAAATCCAGAGATAAGTACAAGGCGCATCGCAATCCAATTTGAAATACCACAAACAATGGCTTGCAAAACACTTAAGCAACAAGGTTTGAACGCTTATCATTTGCAAAAAGTACAAAATCTCCACGAAGGCGATTATCCTTTAAGGCTACAATTTTGTCATTGGATTCGGGAAAACAGAAGATTGTGTAAAGACATTTTGTGGTCGGATGAAGCTCAATTTACGCGAGATGGAATTAACAATTGCCACAATAATAATCGATGGTCGGACGAAAATCCCCATGCTACGATAGAACACAATTTCCAACATCGATTTAGCATTAACGTTTGGTGCGGTATTCTAAATGATCAATTAATCGGTCCTTTCGTATTAGATGCGCGCCTTACTGGACAAGGATATTTACGTTTTTTAGAAGACCATTTAGAAGAAATATTGGATGAAGCACCTTTAAATATTCGACAACGAATTATCTCCCAACATGATGGAGCGCCTCCTCACTATTCAAATAATGTACGAAATTTTCTGAATACCACTTTCGGCGATCTTTGGATTGGCAGAGGCGGTCCGCTTCCTTGGCCACCGAGATCACCGGATCTCACTCCCCTCGATTTTTGCCTTTGGGGATGGATGAAGTCGTTAGTTTATGCTACCAAAGTGGAAACGAGGGAAGCGTTACTAGATCGCATTCTTAATGCTGCAGCTATCATTAGAGCGAACAATCGTTCATTGAATCTCGCTACTAGTGCAGTTTATAAACGCGCAAATAAGTGTATCCAAGTGGGCGGTGGTGTTTTCGAAAATTTTTCGTAAATTAATGCTTCGAACATTTTTCGTAAATTAATGCTATTCTGTTTATTTTTGTAATTGATTTTGTAATAAATTTTTGTTTGCTTTTTAAATATCTCTGAAACAAATGAAAATCGGACTTGAACATATGAGTTTATTTTACTTATTTTGGCTTCCTCGACATATTTTTAAAATATTGCCACTTCCTCGCGAATCACCCTGTATACACCGTGTCCAAGATAAGGATGCCCACTATGGGGATCTCGGAAACGGTAAGCGATGGAAGGTCGGTTCAATGGAACAAAAGTTACGCATTTGAGAGGATGTATTTATGGTCTTTGTAGAACTTTTAGTTTTTGAGATATTTGAAAAAAATTGAATTTTCTGATTTTCGTTTTTATTTTTTTCTGACCTTATTTGAAGAGCTACCAAGAACAGAGAAGCACATTTTCATTGCCACTTTTCTAGCTCTACTTAATACTGTTATTCAATTTTTGATACAACGTTTGATTTGTTAGCAACCATCATCAACTTTATTTTTTGAAATACACGAAAAAATTATTTTTACCATATTTAAATTCTCTCCTTGATTGATTCTGAATTCAACTATATATCACACTTTATATTTTTGATACGTTTCGGATGAGAAAATTCATATTTAATGTAAAACATCGAACACGTATAGTAATAACTAATACTAGAAACATTAGAAAACCGTAAAATTATTATAAAATTATGTTTTGTAATTTTAAATGGTAGACAAATAAAAAACAAATTTATTTTAAAGGTTAATAAACTCACAAAAGATGTTCAAAAAGATTTCCGTTATTCTCTAAACATAAATAGCATCTTCTAACTGTAGCATCTAAAGCATTCTTCAGCATTTGAGGAGTAATACTAGCAAACGCTTCGAGAACTAATCTTTGCAAAATTTCTTCGTTTTCAATATCGTTTCCATAAATGTTATTTTTAATGTATCCCCAAAGAAAAAAATCCAAAGGTGTTATATCTGGAGAACGGGCTGGCCACAGTACAGTTGCATGAGTGCCAATACATCTTTCTGGATATCTAACTGACAGGTATTCTCTGACAACTCTGGAATTATGTGCTGGTGCACCGTCCTGCATAAACCAACAACGTTCAACTTCTTGGAAAGGCAAATCATTCAAAGCTATCTTTAATTCATTTTGGAGTAAAATTTGGTAACGTTCAGAATTTAAGGACTCGTGGTAAATGAAAGGACCTATAATTCGAGTACCGAATATAGCAGCCCACATATTAAATCCGAAACGGTGTTAGTGTTTGGCCGTTTTATACAGACGTGGATTTACTCTTGCCCAATAATGAGCATTTCTACGATTAAAAATTCCATTATTATTAACCATACTTTCATCGGACCATATTATTTTATTCGGAAAATATTCATTGTCTTGAGATTGACGTGTATACCATTCGCAAAATATTCTACGTCTTTCTGGGTCACCTAGTCGAAGTCCTTGGCAAATTCTAAATTTATACGGATACTTTCTCCTTCTTTAGAACATAATGAGCTGTGGAATGGGCTATGCCAGTTGCCTCTTCAATTTTTCTAGTAGAAACCTCTGGTTTTTCCGTTACAGCTAATAAAACAGTATTGGATTTTTCTTCATTGCAAGTTTTTTTGCGATATTTTACAGGTTTGTTGAACGCACCATATTCTTTAGATTAACTGCCAATGTGCGAAAAGTTCTTTTGTGAGGTTGACGCCTTTCTGGATAGTTGTTTAAATACATTATTTCGGCTTCAAAACAATTACGTTGACACAAAATGTAACACGTCAGTATATCGAATTTTTCATTATTTGAAAAATGTACTCCTACCATATTGTTTTTAGGTAAACACAAAATGTAATTAACTCAAAGACCACCAAACAAACGTAATACGGACAAAAATCAATTATGACAGGCAGGTAAACAAAATGCAAAGCCAACTTATTTTTATGAAATGCATCAGTACGACGGAAGATGTATTTTAACTGTTTTTAATAGTATTTTCATTAAATACATGCTTGTGAATTATTTTATTCGCAACAGGCATTAGAAAATGAGAAAACATTATTTTATAATAATTTTACAGTTTTCTAATGTCTCTAGTATTAGTTTTAACTGTACGTTTTCGATGTTTTACATTGAATATGAATTTTTTCATCCGAAACGTATCAAAAATATAAAGTGTGATATATCGTTGAATTCAGAATCAAGGAGAGAATTTAAATATGGCAAAAATAATTTTTTCGTGTATTTAAAAAAATAAAGTTGATGATGGTTGCTAACAAACGAAACGTTGTATCAAAAATTGAATAACAGCATTAAGTAGATCTAGAAAAGTGGCAATGTAAATGTGCTCTTCTTTTCTTGATAGCTCTTCAAATAAGATCGGAAAAAAATAAAAACGAAAATCAGGAAATTCAATTTTTTTCAAATATCTCAAAAACTAAAAGAGATATTCGAGTTCTACAAAGACCATAAATACATACTCTCAAATGCGTAACTTTTGTTCCATTCAACTGACCTTCCATCTCTTACCGTTTCCGAGATCCCCATAGTGAGCATCCTTGCCTTGGACACGGTATATATATATATATATATATATATATATATATTATATATATATATATATATATATATATATATATATATATATGTGTATATATATATATATATATATATATATATATATATATATATGCAAATGGTCAGAAATGTCTTAACACGTCTAATAAGATCTAAAAAAACTCGTACATTATGCGTCTTGAACCCGAGACGCCGGGATATTAACCAAACGCGCGGCCACTGCGCTACCGGAGGAGTTCACGAACAAACGAAAACTTGATAGATATTCAATTCTAGGATTGTTCATTTAGTTGCCTACGTAAAGACGATTTGCTACGAATACCCGTTCGTATTTATACACCCTATAATAGCCGAAATCTGGAATTCCGCCATTTTGACTAGACAGATTTCGCTCATCATTACGTCTACTCATGTATCCAAACCTGGGTACCAAATTTCATGACGATCGGATTATCTTTGTGGACGCTATCGTGCTGGAACACATACATACAGGCAGACAGACATACATTTTGAAACTTTCATGTTTGAACCTATTGTTTGTCAACTTACAGTAAAGCAATTTTAAAGTATTGTAGCTCATTTTAAAGGAAATTTAATCCTCTTTGATAATACGCTAGAATCTACTTTCTATCTGTTTTGTATTTTGCGAGAATTCACAATAACTAAAGTGCTGCACTCGAAATTTCGCCGACCGATTACAATGCCTCCCAGTAAATTGTTTCCTACTAGACTTGATAATTCAACTGGCTTATAAGCGGGATCGCGCGCTATATATTTAAATCGTCAAAAGTGCTATAAAAGTGTCATAAAATGTAGAACTTGTGTTGTCATCCTATTGTGTTTCATCCACACTTAAAAGAAACCGTCGTAAGCAAATTCTTTTCCCGCCGCTGGGCTTGATACCTTGATTTCCTATTGTGTCTTATCTGAAGGTAACGCCATCTTTTTCGTACATTCTGGACTTTGATTAATTCTTTCTAAACAATGAAACGTCGGAATCGGGACAAAAGAGGGACTTCTTTATAAATACGGAACATTTACGAAATTTATGAAAATAATTACATATACGAAATGGTGCGTTTAAACAAGGAACGGCCTTTTATTAAAGTAACGCATATGATGATCAAGTTTCATATTGAATTACTAATGATTTGTTGAGAAAATACCAAAAGCCCATAAAATAAGTGGTGTAAATGGTGTAATAAATTTAATAAAAAATAAATGTAATAATAAAATAAGTGTAAAGTTCTCCAAAACACACATCGTCAAACTGACTGGAAGTACTAACCATTCACCACTAATAATGCCTTTGACTCAAATCGGTAGATTAAATAGGGGAGGTTCAATATTTTGATTTGCTTAATTACCACTAAATCTGCTATGTTACTTCCACTGAACATCAATATAAAAGATTAATGTAATACTAATAAAATGATCTCGGACGCCAAGTTATTTTTTTTAATAATGTCGGAATAACTAAACCGAGGTTGTTAATAAAATTTTAGCAAAATGTAAAAAAATAAAAATATATCCAAATATGTTTATTAACAGTTTATGTGATATGATTAAATAAAATATATCTTAAAACTATCCTTAAATTACTAAAAAAATACTTACATAATTACCTTTGTAAAATTTTTGTACACAAATTTTTTAATAACCTCTGGTATCTAAATGTTTTCGAAACGGTCAACCAAGGTGACGTCATCCTTGCACCATTATTGCGCAATATCTTGAAATAATGTTTTACGTAGTAGACCAACCCATGAAAGGAATTTATTTCTTATACATTTCTTCTTGAAATTTTGATTCCAACGTACGCAACAGTAAAATTAAATGCGTACTTAAAATGTAATTAAATTGTAAATCGAAGTAATATTAAAAGTAACAGTAAAACATAAAAAGTGCAGTAAAAAATTGCCTGAAAAGAGCAAATGTTTTAATTTTTAATATTATGCGTTAAAAGATATCTTACCATCAAATTAATGGCACTTTCACACAAAATTTAGGGAAAACCCAAAAAAACTTTCTGCTTCTCTTAACGTTCATCAGGAAGTAACCAAAAAGGATGCGTTAGAAGTAGATGATGTACTCGTGCGCCAAAGGATTTGCGCAAAGAATCAAGTCACGATGACGTAATGCGCGAAAAAAATGATCACAAAAATAATTTAAAGAGGTAATATAAACCATTACGAAAATATGCACTATGAAGATATGCAAATTAAGTTCCCTACCACATATCTATATTTCAATAATTAAAAACTTTTTCTTATATTTACAACAGAACGAATGAGGTATGTTTTAATACAACTCAGAAAGGGTTGTTACAAGCCATCGCAAAGAATTCAAAGTTGCTGATTTTAGGGTGATATAAGCACCATAGAAGTTATAGAACGGGGAAAAGTAGTGGGGAACTTATCCTAATTGTCGGATATATCTCAAATACGGAAGAACTTAAAGCACTTTTTCATGCGCACCTTAAGTATGTATTTGATTTTAGGCTCCACAGCGAACTATCCAAAACACCATAATGGCAAGATCTCAAAATTTAAAATCTGCAACCACGGAGAATTGAAGTTTTGAAATTTCATCTTTCAGAAGGATCCACGACTGATTTGGCAATTTAAATCGAAAAATGGTTATTTCACTGTGGATAAATTGCATCGTCACGTTAGAAAAGATTTCGATTTTGATGTGGGTCGAACGACATTATTTAGAATTTTGAAGTCTATGGGTTACAAACACAAACGTTTCAATGGACAGAAAATTTTATATGAAATGAACCACGTCCTTGTAACTAAAATTAAGTTTTTGAGAAAATTTCTGCGGTTGCAAAGTTCCAGGTCAAGATATCAGATATATCAGATTTATGTATCTAGTCGAAACATAGATTTATCAAACTAGTTCTAATTTCCATCGTTGAGTGCACGAGTCTGACATCAAAAGTAATCTATCAAAAATTAAAAGTGAAGGTAAATAGTATACCATTTTACACGAGGGATGTAATTTGGGGTTTTTGGAGAACTGCGACTGTTTACTTGATTCGGGGATCGGAGACTGGGGACCGGTTTCAAAATTGGGTAATTAAACGGCTGATTACTGCGCTGTCTAAACTATCTAGACATTGTGTTGTAGTTATGGATAACGGTGCAGCGACCCTCATGTTCTAGTAAGAAAGATCAGCTTTAAAAATAGTTGGTTACGCAACGTGGTCGAAACTGAGGGCAAAATTACAAAAAAGCAACTGTGGGACAAAATTCGACCTTTTAGGTCCAGAGGGAAGAATTATGTAGTTGATATTATTTTGATTAAGCATGGGTATGAAGTGATTATAGCACTAGGACAATCCAATTCAGGTACAGACAGTGATACGTGTTTAGATTCTGTTTTGCATCAGGATTTTAGTAAATATACATTTAAACATTTTGTTTTTATCGGGTCTTGTCGGTGGATACGAAAGCAGCAATCTTGTGGTCATTTCCGGTTATTTACTTTTATGTGTACGTAACCGTCAAGAAAAGGACGACGCCGTAAATTTAATCACGGAAGCAAGTCTTCACAATAGATTACTTATGGAAAAGCGCTGTTGATTTTCTGGATAGATCAAATTAAATGGAGCCATACTGACGTTCTGGTTACCTATATATACATCTACAGTATGTTTAATAGCTAACAAAGAAAGAAACATGCAGTAGGTAAATTTGATCACAAAAACAAGTCTTCACGTTGGATGACTTGTGAGATTGCGCTCTAGGTTTCCTGCATATTTTTTTACGTCAATTTGCTTAACCAAACATCTGATCTTATTAGATAAGACAGGATGTTGACTTTTATGACCAATGTAAAGAATGTACAATTGCCGTTTTATATAGGTAATCGATGTTCAAGGTCTCAAGACTAAAATTTACTTTTAACTTCTTTTAAGCAGGTCACTCGAGATTCAACGGTTTTCGTGCAAACTAAGTCTAAATAGCGAAAACTGTGTTGCAACGCTACGTTAGTTTCACTTTATGGTATATTAAGTATCAAGAACGATAAGGGATGTTTACTGGTCGACGGCAATGGTTGGAGACTGAGCGTAGCGTAATCTCCAATTTTGCCGGAGACCGGTACAACCCTTAACGTTGGTGATGCTTATACTGTATTTGCACGATCGTATTAAATTCAATTGAAATAAATTAATATCTATTAAATACAGAAAAGTTAAAAGTGACGTTTATATTTCGCGGCAAGTTGTCAAATATCATTTAGTAGCGTTTAGTTCAGACGTCGGTAAGGAAAACACGTCGGTAAGTAATTACTTACCGACGTGTTGGGCTTATCAACCAGTAAACATATCCTACCGTCTTGGAAAGGAATATTGCAAATAAACAAAAATGCCTGATCGTGCAAAAATATATAACCTACAATTTTCAATAGTCAAGCTACGGTAGTACCTTTTAGTTCTTTGGCAATGCCACCACACTCTCCCTAGATTTTCATGGCCTGCTCTAATGCAAAGTAAGATGAACAGAGTTTAATGGGATAGCACATTCTCTAAATCTAATATATCCTCCTTTCTTAAAATTTTCACAAAATTAAAATCCGGCATTTTAAACGCATTATTGACAATAAATCGTTAGCGGGCTATCTCCTTATTTTCGATATTTTCTATGAATTCGGCGGGGCAGTATGCTTCAAAATTTGGAACAAAATATTATAACTAGAATAGAAAAATGTACATAAACAAACGGGGCGCAATACTGCAACGTAAAACATGATTTTTTTTCTATTTTTAATTTCAGAATTATTCAAAAATTAGAAAGTATGTAGAAGTTGTTTAGTTTTGATGCAGACTCGCGTAACGTGTACATTATGCGCACGAACCGACACACCCTGTAGATTCTGTGACCGTAGGCTCAGCTACTTGAGACTGCAGCACCAGAACGACCAGTATAATACACTTATTTATTTTATTATGTATGGATGTCTAATTTTTCTTTGTGTTTCTGTATATCACATTTTGGCGAAATAAAATATTGAGTTAAGACAACATATCAGATGTCTTATATTTATTTATTTGTCACTGTCCATTTATATATTTATTTATACTTCTCAGAAGTTACGCATAATGCCATTAAAACGTATGTTCTGCTACAATGGACTGTTTTTAGTTTTTATATGAATACCTAAATACACAGTTTGTACGGCGTGACCGAAAATACCCGACACAGCCGCTCTTAGAAACATGACATTAGTAATCATTTGCCGCAACATAGTGCGCCCATACTAAATATAACCTCAAAATTGAAATTTGACGTTAAATTTCATGAGTGCAAAGAAAGGGGGGTTCCTCTTATAAAACATATCGCTAGTAACCATTTGGCGCAACACATGATAGTACACGAATACTAAACAGAACATAATTGTAGTGTTATCCAAATTTGTTAATTGTTAGTAACAATTTGTAAAATAAATTATATCATTTTTCAATTTGTTTTTTGTTCGTTGAGCAATTTAGAATAATTTGGGTACTCCTAAACATTAAACATCAAATGCCAATTATTGAACTTATATTTAGTATGGGCGTACTATCACATTTGTGGTGGCAACTGGTTATTAACGTCATGTTTTATAAAAGCGGCGCGGCTGTATCAATGATTATTGATATTATCATTTCACTTTACAGATTAATTGTAAGTGCTCTCTGCACATAATTACCATGAGCCCTCACTGATAAGCGGATCCTTTCATGGCATTAATCTAGAAAATAAGGCGCGAAGTTGCCAAACTTTGTGTTAAATGGAGGCGTAGTAACGAGCTATTTGCAAACTTCCAATTTTATGCTGTACATGTAAACATATTCTATAATGTAAAATCTAAAATAAAACTAACAAAAAGATAAATTACTCATTATAATTGTATAGTACAAGGCAACGACCTTGTACAACCGGCTTTCGTAATAAATAATCTCATAATCTCAAGTAACAATAATTGATAACTCTGACGTTTAAGTTGGTTATTTATTACTCATGGTATTGTTGAATTTTGAATAACGTAAAATTAAAGAATACTTACGGTGCCAGAATAAATCCCCAAAGTGACGATAAAAAAGCGTTAACGTGTTTCAGCATTTTTAAAGGTTTGTAAGATATATTACTGTATAAGTATATTTATTAATACAATTAAAACGTTATTTTGTGGTGAATGCGTACATAAGTAGGAACTCGACAGATAGTAAAATAAGTACAGACTTGATAACCCTTATGTACATATATATATATATATATATATATATATATATATATATATATATATATAGTGAATTCTTAATAACTAGGTATAGTTATATTTTTAAAGGATAATGCTGGGATTTCCTAGTTCCAGTAGGCATACAGGTAAAAGCCATAATGTGATAATATTTATTACTATTTTTATATATTTCGGTTAAAAATTTTAACCTTCATCAGAAAAACGTCTACAATAGGAATTAAAACATATATGTGTAACTAATTATAAAACATATGTGAACTTACAATTAAATGGAAAATTACTGGTGAACAAATTAATTGATTGACGTGGTGACATAATTGTGAATGGGATGATAAGGTGATCTATTAAAATTATTCTTAACCATATACATTCAAGAAAACCATAGTATAAAGTGTACAATATATAAGAACTCTAATAACATGATAACAAGGTAAACATAAAATTAACTAACTACTAAACAAAGTTGGTGACCTACAAAATGTGTTTTGATTTTTATACATTGGAATATTGAAATAAAAATATATATATTAGAGCTTCAAAACGATTAATTTATAAGAAATTGAATAAAAGATTATTAGTTATTACATACTTACTTTTTCTTTCTTTTGGTGAAAGGCTGTTTTAACAAATATGTATAAATAGAACTTAGTCCATTAGTATCAGTTTTATGATTAACACAAATTTCTGTGTTGTTATTAATGTCACATTTCTAAAATTTTCTTTTGATTATCACTTTCGGTGTCTAGAATAGAAATATCGTTAAAATTAAACTTATGTCCTGTACTATGGGAATGTATCAAAGTGCAGTTGAACTAGGTTTTCTTTTACATCACTTTTGTGGAGAGCTAAACGTTTGGAAATCTTTTGTGAAGTTTGCCCTATGTAGCATCTATTACAGTTGTTGCAGGTATTGAGTAAATGACTTCTGATTGTTGCAGTAGAGGTGTTTTGTCTTTAAGTTTAGTGTAAAAGACGATACCGTAGATTGCTGAATTCAACTTTGATATTATGAGATATGAACAGTTTGGAAATTGAAGGTGTTAAGTGAGGTATGTAGGGTAATTTTTATAAATGGTTTGACTTGTTAATTCATTGTTATTTGTATTATCAAAACTGTGTTTGTGGTTATTATAAGAATTGTTATTAAAAATTATATTTTTAATAAACTAACTGGGTATCCATTTCTAAAAGGATGTTGTATAGTATCTTGTAATTCTTTTGTAGTAATGAATGATGGCAAATTTTTTAATTCTGTTTTTAAGACCTATAACTGTATTAATTTTTTTTTGAGGATGTTGGGAAAAATATGGAATGTATCTACCTGAACTAGTTTCTTTGCGATACCAATCTAAGATGATATTATTATTTTTCTAATCCAAGTATCTAGAAAAGGAACACTGAAATTATCTTCTTTTCGACTGTGAATTCAAGTCTACCATTATAAGAATTAAAAATATTTAAAGTATAGTCAACTTTATTAATTGGAACTGAAACAGGTCATCTACGTATTGCCAAATGAAAGGAAACTGAAAATCTATTTTATCGATAACGAAATATATAATGTCATTCATTACAATTTCTGCGATAGAAGTGACAGAGTTCCTATGGACAACCGTACACTTGTGAATAAATAGTGCCATCGTAGATGAAATATGTGTTCATAATAAAAACTTATAAACAAAACTTCTTTAGAAATAGAATACCTGTGTTATCAGTTGATAATTCTTTTCTATGACATTAACTGCTAATTTACTGATATGTTAGTGAACAATGACTTTCGTCATATGATACAATGGTAATTTTCTGGTATAATAAAACCATTAGCTTTTTCTGCAAAGTGAAGGTATCTTTGATTCTGAATTTATTATGATTATGAAAAGCAGAATCTAAATATTAGCGATGTATTTAGCAAGTTTTTGTGTTGGTGCACTATACATGATATAATCGGACGAATGGTAAATTTTCTTTATTACTTTGGGTAGTCCATAATATTTAGGTATCACACCTTTATAAGATTTGAGTAATTTGGATGTCTCATTAGAAATGTAACCTTTGTATTCAAGTGCTTTAATGATCTCATTTACTTTATTTTCAATCGTAGTTGTAGGATCTTTAATTTTTTTATATGTAGCGCAATCATTTAATAGTTCTACTGATTTAATGTGGAAATATCTTTGTATAACAACACAGAAACATTAGATTTATCAGATTTGGTTAATATTACATCGTTGTCTTTAAAAAATGTCAAAGTTCTATTTTCTACATTTTGAATGGTTAAAATATTTTTGTTGTCGTTAATGTGGTTGGTAATCAAATTAGTAGCTTTGGCTCTAATAAAGTTTTGTACATTGTTATCTGGGATTGTGTCTAAAATATTTTCTAAGTCGGCTAAAAACTTAAACATATCTACATTTTTATTGTTTGATGGTAAAATGAATTTAGGACCTAAAGATAGAAATTTTTCGATATCATTAGAATTTCGTATTAGTGGTATTTAAGAACCACTTATTTCATTTAATGTTATCAAAATATGTTGACAACGGATTTTTTAATTTAGATATTTTAATTAGATTTAATTTTTTAATTCTATTGAAATTTTTGTTAAAATTGTTATGTTGTAATTCTAGAAAGTTTTTGACAATATGAGAAGGTAACATATCGTTAAGTGCATTGACATTATCGTACATGGACCATTCTAATTGATTGATTTGCAAAACAGTATTATTAATAGTTAAGTTAAGAAGTGAGTTTGTTACCCTTCTTTGTAGGTTCTTTAATTTCGTTAAATTGTTAGTAGTGCCGTTTCCTATGTTGTATATTCCATTCGTATTATTAGTTATAAAAGATGGAATTAGGCGTTTTCTTTTGCATTCACATAAGAAAATTCTTCTATTTTTAAAACTGGCTAATTTGTTATTCATTTTAATAAATCGTTTCATCATCGTCACTGCTAATCTTCCATAGATCATCTCGATATGTTCAAAAAATCCCATGTTGATTATGAAATATAATAGTGAATTCTTAATAACTAGGTATAGTTATATTTTTAAAAGGATAATGCTGGGATTTCCTAGTTCCAGTAGGCATACAGGTAAAAAGCCATAATGTGATAATATTTATTACTATTTTTATATATTTCGGTTAAAAATTTTAACCTTCATCAGAAAAACGTCTACAATAGGAATTAAAACATATATGTGTAACTAATTATAAAACATATGAACTTACAATTAAATGGAAAATTACTGGTGAACAAATTAATTGATTGACGTGAGTGACATATTGTGAATGGGATGATAAGGTGATCTATTAAAATTATTCTTAACCATATACATTCAAGAAAACCATAGTATAAAGTGTACAATATATAAGAACTCTAATAACATGATAACAAGTAAACATAAAAATTAACTAACTACTAAACAAAGTTGGTGACCTACAAAATGTGTTTTGATTTTATACATTGGAATATTGAAATAAATATATATATTAGAGCTTCAAAACGATTAATTTATAAGAAATTGAATAAAAGATTATTAGTTATTACATACTTACTTTTTCTTTCTTTTGGTGAAAGGCTGTTTTAACAAATATGTATAAATAGAACTTAGTCCATTAGTATCAGTTTTATGATTAACACAAATTTCTGTGTTGTTATTAATGTGGCACATTTCTAAAAATTTTCTTTTGATTATCACTTTCGGTGTCTAGAATAGAAATATCGTTAAAATTAAACTTATGTCCTGTACTATGGGAATGTATGCAAAGTGCAGTTGAACTAGGTTTTCTTTTACATCACTTTGTGGAGAGCTAAACGTTTGGAAATCTTTTGTGAAGTTTGCCCTATGTAGCATCTATTACAGTTGTTGCAGGGTATTGAGTAAATGACTTCGATTGTTGCAGTAGAGGTTTTGTCTTTAAGTTTAGTAAAAAGACGATACCGTACAATTGCTGAATTGGCAACTTTGATATTATGAGATATGAACAGTTTGAAATTGAAGGTGTTAAGTGAGGTATGTAGGGTAATTTTTATAAATGGTTTGACTTGTTAATTCATTGTTATTTGTATTATCAAAACTGTGTTTGTGGTTATTATAAAATTGTTATTAAAATTATATTTTTAATAAACTAGCTGGTATCCATTTTCTAAAAGGATGTTGTATAGTATCTTGTAATTCTTTTGTAGTAATGAATGATGGCAAATTTTTTAATTCTGTTTTAAGACCTATAACTGTATTAATTTTTGTTTATGAGGATGTTGGGAAAAATATGGAATGTATCTACCTGAACTAGTTTCTTTGCGATACCAATCTAAGATGATATTATTATTATTTCTAATCACAAGGGTATCTAGAAAAGGAACACTGAAATTATCTTCTTTTCGACTGTGAATTCAAGTCTACCATTATAAGAATTAAAATATTTAAAGTATAGTCAACTTTATTAATTGGAACCGAGCACAACAGGTCATCTACGTATTGCCAAATGAAAGGAAACTGAAAATCTATTTTATCGATAACGAAATATATAATGTCATTCATTACAATTTCTGCGATAGAAGGTGACAGAGTTCCTCCCATAGGACAACCGTACACTTGTGAATAAATAGTGCCATCGTAGATGAAATATGTGTTCATGAATAAAAACTTAACTATATAAACAAAAACTTCTTTAGAAATAGAGCATACCTGTGTTATCAGTTGATAATTCTTTTCTATGACATTAACTGCTAATTCTACTGATATGTTAGTGAACAATGACTTTACGTCATATGATACAATGCAGTAATTTTCTGGTATAATAAAACCATTAGCTTTTTCTGCGAAAGTGAAGGTATCTTTGATTCTGAATTTATTATGATTATGAAAAGCAGAATCTAAGATATTAGCGATGTATTTAGCAAGTTTTTGTGTTGGTGCACCTATCATGATATAATCGGACGTAATGGTAAATTTTCTTTATGTACTTTGGGTAGTCCATAATATTTAGGTATCACACCTTTATAAGATTTGAGTAATTTGGATGTCTCATTAGAAATGTAACCTTTGTATTCAAGTGCTTTAATGATCTCATTTACTTTATTTTCAATCGTAGTTGTAGGATCTTTAGGGATTTTTTTATATGTAGCGCAATCATTTAATAGTTCTACTGATTTAATGTGGTAAATATCTTTGTATAACAACACAGAAACATTAGATTTATCAGATTTGGTTAATATTACATCGGGTTGTCTTTAAAAATGTCAAAGTTCTATTTTCTACATTTTGAATGGGTTAAAATATTTTTGTTGTCGTTAATGTGGTTGGTAATCAAATTAGTAGCTTTGGCTCTAATAAAGTTTTGTACATTGTTATCTGGGATTGTGTCTAAAATATTTTCTAAGTCGGCTAAAAACTTAAACATATCTACATTTTTATTGTTTGATGGTAAAATGAATTTAGGACCTAAAGATAGAAATTTTTCGATATCATTAGGAATTTCAGTATTAGTGGTATTTAAGAACCACTTATTTCATTTAATGTTATCAAAATATGTTGACAACGGATTTTTTAATTTAGATATTTTAATTAGATTTAATTTTTTAATTCTATTGAAATTTTTGTTAAAATTGTTATGTTGTAATTCTAGAAAGTTTTGACAATATGAGAAGGTAAATATCGTTAAGTGCATTGACATTATCTACATGGACCATTCTAATTGATTGATTTGCAAAACAGTATTATTAATAGTTAAGTTAAGAAGTGAGTTTGTTACCCTTCTTTGTAGGTTCTTTAATTTCGTTAAATTGTTAGTAGTGCCGTTTCTATGTTGTATATTCCATTCGTATTATTAGTTATAAAAGATGGAATTAGGCGTTTTCTTTTGCATTCACATAAGAAAATTCTTCTATTTTAAAACTGGCTAATTTGTTATTCATTTTAATAAATCGTTTCATCATCGTCACTGCTAATCTTCCATAGATCATCTCGATATGTTCAAAAAATCCCATGTTGATTATGAAATATAATAGTGAATTCTTAATAACTAGGTATAGTTATATTTTTAAAAGGATAATGCTGGGATTTCCTAGTTCCAGTAGGCATACAGGTAAAAAGCCATAATGTGATAATATTTATTACTATTTTTATATATTTCGGTTAAAATTTTAACCTTCATCAGAAAAACGTCTACAATAGGAATTAAAACATATATGTGTAACTAATTATAAAACATATGTGAACTTACAATTAAATGGAAAATTACTGGTGAACAAATTAATTGATTGACGTGAGTGACATAATTGTGAATGGGATGATAAGGTGATCTATTAAAATTATTCTTAACCATATACATTCAAGAAAACCATAGTATAAAGTGTACAATATATAAGAACTCTAATAACATGATAACAAGGTAAACATAAAATTAACTAACTACTAAACAAAGTTGGTGACCTACAAAATGTGTTTTGATTTTTATACATTGGAATATTGAAATAAAAATATATATATTAGAGCTTCAAAACGATTAATTTATAAGAAATTGAATAAAAGATTATTAGTTATTACATACTTACTTTTTTCTTTCTTTTGGTGAAAGGCTGTTTTAACAAATATGTATAAATAGAACTTAGTCCATTAGTATCAGTTTTATGATTAACACAAATTTCTGTGTTGTTATTAATGTGGCACATTTCTAAAAATTTTCTTTTTTGATTATCACTTTCGGTGTCTAGAATAGAAATATCGTTAAAATTAAACTTATGTCCTGTACTATGGGAATGTATGCAAAGTGCAGTTGAACTAGGTTTTCTTTTACATCACTTTGTGGAGAGCTAAACGTTTAGAAATCTTTTGTGAAGTTTGCCCTATGTAGCATCTATTACAGTTGTTGCAGGGTATTGAGTAAATGACTTCTGATTGTTGCAGTAGAGGTGTTTTGTCTTTAAGTTTAGTGTAAAAAGACGATACCGTACGAATTGCTGAATTGGCAACTTTGATATTATGAGATATAAACAGTTTGGAAATTGAAGGTGTTAAGTGAGGTATGTAGGGTAATTTTTTATAAATGGTTTGACTTGTTAATTCATTGTTATTTGTATTATCAAAACTGTGTTTGTGGTTATTATAAGAATTGTTATTAAAAATTATATTTTTTAATAAACTAGCTGGTATCCATTTTCTAAAAGGATGTTGTATAGTATCTTGTAATTCTTTTGTAGTAATGAATGATGGCAAATTTTTAATTCTGTTTTAAGACCTATAACTGTATTAATTTTTGTTTATGAGGATGTTGGGAAAAATATGGAATGTATCTACGTGAACTAGTTTCTTTGCGATACCAATCTAAGATGATATTATTATTATTTCTAATCACAAGGGTATCTAGAAAAGGAACACTGAAATTATCTTCTTTTTCGACTGTGAATTCAAGTCTACCATTATAAGAATTAAAAATATTTAAAGTATAGTCAACTTTATTAATTGGAACCGAGCACAACAGGTCATCTACGTATTGCCAAATGAAAGGAAACTGAAAATCTATTTTATCGATAACGATAACGATAACGATAACTAAACTTAAAGACAAAACACCTCTACTGCAACAATCAGAAGTCATTTACTCAATACCCTGCAACAACTGTAATAGATGCTACATAGGGCAAACTTCACAAAAGATTTCCAAACGTTTAGCTCTCCACAAAAGTGATGTAAAAAGAAAACCTAGTTCAACTGCACTTTGCATACATTCCCATAGTACAGGACATAAGTTTAATTTTAACGATATTTCTATTCTAGACACCGAAAGTGATAATCAAAAAAGAAAATTTTTAGAAATGTGCCACATTAATAACAACACAGAAATTTGTGTTAATCATAAAACTGATACTAATGGACTAAGTTCTATTTATACATATTTGTTAAAACAGCCTTTCACCAAAAGAAAGAAAAAAGTAAGTATGTAATAACTAATAATCTTTTATTCAATTTCTTATAAATTAATCGTTTTGAAGCTCTAATATATATATTTTTATTTCAATATTCCAATGTATAAAAATCAAAACACATTTTGTAGGTCACCAACTTTGTTTAGTAGTTAGTTAATTTTATGTTTACCTTGTTATCATGTTATTAGAGTTCTTATATATTGTACACTTTATACTATGGTTTTCTTGAATGTATATGGTTAAGAATAATTTTAATAGATCACCTTATCATCCCATTCACAATTATGTCACTCACGTCAATCAATTAATTTGTTCACCAGTAATTTTCCATTTAATTGTAAGTTCACATATGTTTTATAATTAGTTACACATATATGTTTTTAATTCCTATTGTAGACGTTTTTCTGATGAAGGTTAAAATTTTTAACCGAAATATATAAAAATAGTAATAAATATTATCACATTATGGCTTTTTACCTGTATGCCTACTGGAACTAGGAAATCCCAGCATTATCCTTTTAAAAATATATATATATATATATATATATATATATATATATATATATATATATATATAAATACGTGATGCAACTTTTATTTTCACTTCAAATAAATTATTAATGTGTTTTTAAATGATAAAAATTTATTGTTGTTTAAGTATTTGGTTAAAGGACGTTATTGGTCCCGTAACTAATGACACTGAGTTGAGTTATATTTCATAATTGTCTCATTAACTTAATGAACTATTTAATCAGCCTTTGTGAAACTGGTTATTATCGTATTTAACTTTGGGTAACGTAAATAAATTACGCATTTAAAAATACTTATCTTTCTTGTTTTTTTAATGGTATATTTGTATATTTAAGTAATACAATCTAAACGTTTCGATAACACTTACAGTTATCTTCGTCAGTATTAATACTGTCTATTAAAATTGATCTTGAAACGATTTTGTGAAATTTGAAAAATTGAAAACAAACATAAGCCTGCTATTAATATAACTGTTTGATAAACGTATAAATCCAACTATGGAATACAATTTTAGTAAAGAATAACTAAATCATTAAAGCTGCCTTGAAGATGACAAATCAGAACACCCCAAAGGCTAACGATGAAAAATGTCAACCAAAAAGCAAATTTAACAAAATGGAATCAAGTTGTGATGTAATTGTAGGTTGTGAAAAACTTCAATTTGAAATTGATAAAAGCATGCAATCACAAATATAAACATGACATCAATTAAAATAATCCAGTTAAATAGAACAAAGAAATAGCTTTATCAATAAGTGCAAGTGTTATTTATCAATGAAAAGCATATTGTAGTACTTTTTATGCAATTTTTAATTTTAATTTTAATTTCAACTACTTATGTTAGATTATAGTGCCGTGGTAATTAAGCATATTATTTTATTAATGATCTAGTTATTCTATACTAAAATTGTATTCCATAGTTGGCTGTATCCGTTTACCAAACTGTTATACTAATAGCAGGCTTATGTTTGTGTTTTCAATTTTTCAAGTTTCACAAAATTGTTTCAACATCGTTAACAGTTTTTAAAAATAATATTAATACTAATGAAGATAACTGTGTTATCGAAACGTTTAGATTGTATAACTTAAATATGCAAATACACCACTTAAAAAACCCAAAAAAGATAAGTGTTTTAATATGTGTAATAATGGTGAAAGTTTACATTTTCCTATATAAATTACGGTTTGTGGCTTCAAGGTTTGTTAATATGTACTGTTTACCGCATACTTGAGTGCAAGGAAGGATGCTACTAAAAATAAAAACCATATTGCGCATCAGAGCAAGAGACGTTTCAACCATATTTTACTTATTAAGTATTATTAAGTGGCGAAATCATTAAATACTCAAAAATAAAAATACTTATCTTTACATATTTTTATATTTCATAATTACTCTGACCTCTGGGCCTGCTACTCTATCAGAGATAATTGTACTATCTGTTTGCTGATAGAAGTTTTCCTCACTACTATTAACGAGTTAGCTGGTCAGTGGTTACACTATCTACTTGGAAGGTAATGGGTCCGATTGCACTTGCCGTCTGCTCTGCTTGAGTTTTTTACAGCATATCTCATATACACGTATAGCGGAATAATCACTACGTATACGCACATCGTGTGCGGTTATTGAGGTGAATGCAAGGGTAGTAGATTCAATTGTGGAACCCCTAACCCCGTTGTTTACATCCTTAATCCCATCATCCTCACAGATAATGCATGTATATTGAGAAACCATCACCGTGACTGAAGGATCTAGGAAAGCTTAAGCAACCGACTTGGTAAAGAATGAAACACGCTGACTTTTCCTTTTTTCTCCACCACCATAAACGATAATTTCAAAATCATGTAAATTCAAAATCTTCATTACGACTGTGTTTTTTTTTTAATTTTCTATCTTGCTACAAACGAAAACATTCTTCTGCGTAACTACCATCTACACTAACACATTTCTCCAGCTGTTTTATTTCATCATCACAAATTAATTTGTATGTGATTCAAAAGAGGCGCTAGGGCGCCTATCAGGTCATCACTTGACGACAATTTGCGGCTACTAAGGTGTTTCTTCAAATTTTTCAACAAAAAGTCCAAGTGCGCACAGGACTGTAGGGTGAATGAGATAGTTCGGTAACGCCACAGTTTGCAATTGTTATAAACAATTGTGCAAAGTTGACGAAAGACTAAGCTATTAAATCTAATATCATGTTTAGTTTTGGTGCAGAGTTGCCACGTTTATTTAAATCGTAACTAAAGTAAAGTGTATTGCCTAACAACCAGTGTAAGAACTCAGTTTAGAGCAAAAATTCCAACCTTTTACTCGTAACGTAACAAACAGCTGTTAAATTTTCTTTAAATTCCGATAACTGTTCACTAAGCAATGATGCAACGGCTAACATGAACTTAGCTGTTAAATAACTTATCTTGTAAATTCCGATAACTTTATGGCTATAACTCAAATCCTGTTTGGGACACTTTTCACCAATTTTTTTCCAATTTGGACAGGTAAATGTATTTTCAACATGTCCAGATTTGGTGCAAAGTACCTCTTTATGATAACTCAAATCCTGTATCATTCCGTAACACAATATATCACCAATGATTTTTCCAATTATGGACAGGTCTCGTTAAATGTAAATTATTCATGACATGTCAAACAGATGTTGGCAACAATCAATATGGCATATGAAACAAAATGAAGTATCATTCCGTAAACAATATATACAATGAAGGGTATTTATTATACCAGGTCTCGTTGAAAATGTAACAAATTATGGTTTCCATGAAAACAGTGTCAAACAATGTCTTGAGCTGAAATAAAACTCAATTTTTATATAACTATTAACATTTCTGAGCCTAATGAGGTCATATAAATATAATGGTAATGGTCATTGCTATAATAGTATTTTATGCCTGAGTCATTATCAATGAAATTCAAATTAAGGATATTTTACGTTAATTAAATAGCAGAAATGCGTCAAAATTGTTAATTTAATAAAAATTCAGAAAAAATAAATTTACAGGCCCTTATGGATCCACTGAATTGATTCTTGTTTGATGGGAGGGCACCAGGGAAACATCCACGTTTCGTCGCGAAAAATAATTGTTATCGTTTGCCAAAGCGTTCAAATCCTCTTGTCGTTCATATCTAATTTAAATGTTCATAAAAATGGTTAAAAAAAGTTAAAAAAAAGCAGATGACAAAATAGTTATTTACTTCATTAGTACAATGAAGATGCGAAGTGGAGTCTCCAGCAACTGCCCGAGTCGCGAAGATCAACTTTTTGTACGAATAAAATATTTCTTTTCTCCAGCCACTTTTACTTTCATATTCATTCATTTATTTGCAGTTCACAAAATGATTATTATTTTACGTTTTAGTGAAATCAAAAATTTACCGTGCAGTTTTTATCTAATATTTATTGGATTTTACCTCTAGAAATGTGATCCAAATGTGACATATATTGGTGAAATAATGTGAAGATAGATGATGCAACCGGTGACCACAATTGTCAATTAAAATTCTGTTCATAGAAGATAATCACTCAAAAGGTTTAAATAATCTCACACTTGCTTGAAATAAAAATAAAAAGCGAGATTACATTGAGTATCAGTAGAAGGAGGGCAGCTTCCCACCCACCACCTTTAATCGATAACGTCACAATTAAAAGGAGTCACGAGATCCGCCCCTTCCCCCATATCGCCACGCCCACTTCCACCTGATTGATAATGCGCGCGCGTACTGCCCCAGGCTGCGCGTTTTAATTGGAGGGCCTAAGGGTATGCCACACCCCCAGGTTTCTCATTGGTCCTTAGACTCCACCTTGTATACGGACTCTGTGCTCTGATTGAGGAATAAAGCACTGTATTCTGATTGGTTCATTTTGTTTGTTTGTGTGTGGCGCCATTTAGCGGAGTATTTTTAAAACTATTTTTTTTTTGTAATAGAGAATTATGCCACTTAATGGTATATTTTTAAAAGTTGACGTTGGTCCGTGTAATTGTTATGGCGGGAAAACTTGAAATTTGAAATAGTATTCTGATAATGGGGGTCCGACTCTATCTTGCAAGACAGCTATAGAGCCCCAGAACTAATTCTTGGGTGTTCGCCCCTTGTCGGGTTTCCTTGTTTATTATGGCGGGAAACTAGAAATTTGAAATAGTATTCTAATAATCGAGCCCGCACACTATCTCATAATACAGTTATAGGACTACGGAACTTGTTCTCGAATCTTTGCCCCTTGTCAGACCCCTGATTGTGACGCCATCTAGTGGTGTATTTTTAAAAGTAATAAATACTTTCTATAATAGAGGTTGATCATGGCTCCATCTAGTAGTATATTTTAAAAGTATATTTTGTTATGGCGGGAAATTTGAAATAGTATTCTAATAATGGGACCCGCATACCGTCTCATAAGGAACCGTTAGGACTCTTAAACTTGTCACAGAGCCTTAGTCCCACTGCTGTGGCCCCCTTGCTTGTTTGTTTGTGCTGCCATCTAGTTGTGTATTTTTTAAAAATCTAATTGAAGATTTTTATAACAGGGTTTGGTCATGGTAATGTCTAGCGGTATATTTTCAAATTAATGGAAGGTGGGACAATCGCGCCATCTAACTGTGTATTTTGTAAAAAGTTAATTGCAGATTTATGTAATAAAGTCTGGTCGTGGTTCCATTTTAATAGTATCGGAAGGCGGAAAACTTAAATTTGCAAATAGCGTTCCGAAATGCAGTAGGGTGCCGTAACTAGAGTCTAAGTCTCAGCCCATTTCACAGTCCCGCTTATTTTTTTGTGTCTCCGTGTACGTTCTTTCAGTTACCTTTCTGGTTTTCCGCCTTTTTTATAGCAGAAATGGAAAGGGTAAAAGGTTTTAATAGTTTATTATATGTAAAACAACAAGGTTCAAATCTACAAATGAGTGAATAAGTTAACGGTTTGGACCTTACTAAACGTTTACACAAATATTAAGATTGTTGCCTTGCTAGCAGACCTAAGCTACGTATTGTTGATGAATTAACGGATTGAAGGTTACTACCACAGAACAAAAATGTTTTTATTTATTCGTCAATTTATCATTTCACAGCATAGTAATTATAATAAAACTGTTTTTTTCTAAACGAATATTAAATTGGTTTTGCTTACCCATCCTCAAGAACGCATTGAAACATTTTTACTCTTCAATCCCTCATTAAATTGCTGTATACCGCGGCCCTCAGACTTGAAAAACGTATGGTAACGTTCAGGGAGCACACGTTTAAATTCCTCCAGCTCCACTAACACCCTCTCATCGTGGTTCGTTGATATGGTGTCCAGATTGAATATTTTGTATTCTATCCCCGTCTCTAAATCCTTAACGTTTAAAATATGTTGATACATTTAGAACAGTTAAATCCATATCTGGATAAGGAAATAAATAAAATAGTTAAAATAAGAAATAATACCAAAAACGATTAATTACCAGTATTGCTGATGGTCGTGTTGAAAGAATCCCTCGGAAAGTCGACACGACACTGTATAACTGTTACTTTTTGTTTCTTATATATATTTATACTACATTCACCTTTCTACGATTTGTTTATAAATAGATAATATAAAGTACTTAAGGGTTTTCTCTAATTATTAATTTAAAGGTAAATATTTTATTGCACAAAATTCAATTAATGTGTTAACATAAACCTATGGTTATATAAGATAAACGTACAACTACGAAAATAAGGATTCTCCAGTTGTGTAACAACAATAGTGCTGCACTAGTCAGTGCTCGTCCAAAAGGAATTTATTTCAAGATGTTGATTTCAGCGTGAAATTTTTTATTTTAAGTAAAATCAAGTCAGCGAAGTAACTATTAATATGTTTACAATAAAATCCATAAACTAGTTTTTAATTACCTCCCAATTTTAAAGCGCCAAGTAATATAGAAATAAATCTAAGATATTGATCTGAAAGCAGTTCTATCAAAACATCTCGGTTAAAGGAACAAGATTTAAAATTCAACTCTGAGATATTAAGTTGAAATCAACCTTATTTATTATATTTATAAACAAAATGTAATTGAATCACATGCTTTAGATTTAGATAGCATTTAACTGAAAACTTAAACATAATTTTAATATTAAAAAACTCGTATATAAAGGTAAAATCTAATTTTTGGCCACAACAATGATTTTAAACACAATTCATAATATTGTATTATCTACAAAAAATCTCTAATGCGTTTTAGAAGAACAGCCTAATTAGGTAATTACATAAAAGGTCAATGGTCATTGAAATACAAGTATGATGTTTACATTCTCTGTGTGCCTTGTTTTTCTTTCATTAAACTATTTATGGTACAAAAAGATCCCTGTAATTAGATTGAGTTTATAAAAATTTTCTTAATTTCTTTCACACTTCACACGTCATGTTAAAATCTGTGCTACAATGTTGAGTTTGCCAATTTCGATCATTCTAAATGTTTTCGAGAGCGAGTTGATGTGTAAATATGAAATTGTGCTATCATATCATTAAACGTGTAGTTGGTGGTGAAACCAGAACTGAAATAGATACATGGCATTTCCAGAGATTACGGGATGCCGTGCAAAACAAATCAGTTCGAATTATTTACTCTGGTAAGTTATAATCCAGCTTTCTTAAAATTTGTTGTTAATATTTCTTTATCACTCTAGATGTTCGTTAAAGTGCAAGGTCGTGTTAGTGGTGGTTGCGGTTGTGGTCCATCATCATCTAAAAACGCTGGACGTGGCGGTGTAGAATAATTTTTATTAATTCAAAACTGTATTGTTTCCTGTACACCCTATCATATTTTAAATATTTACGTAATTTTAAGTTACTAATCGAGATATTGTTTTAGAGACTATCAACTTCTTTAGGCGTCGATGGTGTTTGTAATACTCGTATTTCTCCACAGTCTACAAGTGAAGCCGTAGACATCGCTGTTAGTACAAACAATATGTTTTTGAAGTTAAATCATTGTCATTGTATGTAAAACTGATACTTATATCTTTCGCATCTTAATGTACACACGGTGGCATGATAAACAAGGAATCAGAAGCCTTAAATGGTGGTAGTATTGATGGAGGAGTTACCTCATCACCCAGTGAGAGTAATAAATACTTTAAAACGGTATTTACGGGTGAAAAGTATATAAAAAAGTTTAATACCACAGATCAAACAATCCAAGAAGCCTGTAATGGAGGCATTAGAAATTCGAATTTCGCGCTGTTATATGACATTAAATGGTAGTTGGTTATTTGTGTGTAAATATAATTAATATTAAGACGAAAAGCTTGAGTTTGTTTCGACGAGTATTTACGTATTAAATAAGAAAGATTTTGAATAAACGCGGTAATTTGCGGGTCATGACTGTTTTGTAAAAGGGAGCAAATAGAAACGCTGTCATAATGACGTATATTTGTTAGTCAGTCGCATTAAGTAAGATCAGAATTCGTAGAAAGTAACCAAACGATTAGAAAGCGATTGCTGCAGCTTAAGTTATGCTGCAATTAAAATTGTGAAATTATAACGAAAATTCAGTTAAGAGAATATAAGTGGTATTTTCCTTATTAATGTGAGAGAAAGCTAAAACGAATTAAAGTGTAAATATTATCAAGTTGGTGATAATAAAAAAGATTACTCAACAATTTCAATCGCGTTTTAAGTGCGCATTGAAGGTGCTCCAAATTGATGTATCGATAGCTAGTGATAAATGTAAAATAAGGCAATCGATCCAGTATAATAGATCGATATAGGAAGTACAATAACCAAAAAAACATTGACAATTGAAAGCATAGCCGTTCGTAACTCAATTGCATTTTGTCGCGCACGCCGTTTGTAATTAAAACAAAGATCATTAAACTGTAGGAAAGAAAATTAGAATCATATTCATCTATAACAAAGGTAATCTACATCGCCAAGTAAAACGTTTTTAAATGATGATGGACCACCACCGCAACCACCACTAACACGACCTTGCACTTTAACGTGTATCTAGAATGATTAAGAAATATTAACAATGAAGTTTAAGAAAGCTGAATTGTTACTTACTAGGGTCATCAATTCGGACTGATTTTTTGGATGGCATCACGCAATCTCTGGAAACGCCCTGTATCAATTTCAGTTCTGGTTTCACAATTAAGTAAAAAATTGGATAGTGTAAATATATCAAGCAATTATTTACAAAGATCATTAAACTGTAGGAAAGAAAATTAGAATCATATTCATCTATAACAAAGGTAATCTACATCGCCAAGTAAAACGTTTTTAAATGATGATGGACTACCACCGCAACCACCACTAACACGACCTTGCACTTTAACGTGTATCTAGAATGATTAAGAAATATTAACAATGAAGTTTAAAAAAGCTGAATTGTTACTTACTAGGGTCATCAATTCAGACTGATTTTTTTTGCATGGCATCACGTAATCTCTGGAAACGCCCTGTATCAATTTCAGTTCTGGTTTCACCACCAACTACACGTTTAATGATATGATAGTACAAGTCCATATTTAGAACAATCAAAATACAGCCACGTACCACACAAAATTAAAAAACACCGATCGCGTTTCGATAGCTACGCTGTTTTGATTGTTACAGATCCTGCCACAGTTCCATTGTTCCAGATTCTTCCATATTTAGACATCAGCCCGCTGTCGAAAACATTTAGATATATTGGAGTTGGTAACACAGCTTTTAACATGACGTATGAAGTGTAAATGAAATTAAGTCCAATTGTACAAAGATAAAATTTGTGAAAATATTTCAAAATTATTTTTAAGTTTATTTTCGGACAAGGTTGGGCAGGGGGTAATTTAACACAAACTAGCATTATTTCTGATTCTCATGACTTTTTCAAAATTATGATCGATCATTCAAAGGATTTTAAATGAAAACTAGGAATTTATGGTCGTAAACTGGCTTAGACTCGAGGATGGGGTTAACTGTCAATGTCGTTTTGGACCCTTACACAACCATCAATTCTCGTCTGGTGCTGTACAGCTACCTGGAAAAGCTCGCTGAACGTGTTCAGTACTTTGATACAGATTCCATGATTTTTACACAAAGTCCTCGTAAGTGGGCTTCACCTGTTAGTGATTTTCCTGGTGATATCACCGATGCGGTGGAAGCCTACGGAATTAGAAGTGGGATCACGGAGTTCGTAAGTGGGGTCCTAATAATTATGCATACAAGGTGTTCGCGACAACTAAAAACGAGTATATCACAGTGTGTAAAGCTAAGGGTATACTAAATTATACAAATTCCCAGGTAATCCATTTCGAGACATTAAAATCCTTAGTGTTAAATAACATTGAATCTCTGTATGCATACAGACCGTAAAATTGTTAAAAGCCCTGCATACGATGTTGTATGAAAGCCAGAGAGCAAGATTTACCAGGTACAGTACAGTAAACGTCGTAGAAAGGAAGATAGTTATGACACCATTCCTTACGGTTACGTGACCCGTACATAGCTTTATTCTTTTAACAAACACGGTCCATACTTAAACAGTTTAATGTATACTATCTTATTCAAAAATATCGTTCAACAGCCACGTGACCATCCTTCAATCCATTTCCATTCCTTTCCCTTATTTATTTCTTAACCCAAGCAACTTTAATTTTGAATGTATTTTAACCTAGCCCGCATAGAGTATAGTACACGATACCACACTAGTGAGACTCTTTTATTATTGTATAAGAATTTAACTGTAAGCGTATTTCATCACTGTATGCAAAACTCAGCAATAGTGGTACACGTTAATTTGATAAGGTTTGGGTAGTAGTAGTACAAGTGGATGGTGTGTGAGTGTGTGTGTGTGTGTGTGTGTGTGTGTGAGCGTGCGTGCGTGGGTGTGTGGGTGTGGGTGTGCTGTGTGCGTGTGCGTGTGCGTGTGCGTGTGCGTGTGCGTGTGCGTGTGCGTGTGCGTGTGCGTGTGCGTGTGCGTGTGCGTGTGCGTGTGCGTGTGCGTGTGCGTGTGCGCGTGCGCGTGCGTGCGCGTGCGCGTGCGCGTGCGTGTGTGTGTGAAATGAACGTAAACTTGCCATACCTTAAATCATACATCTACAGTGTCATGTAATTATTATTATGGTTATGGTAAAGTTGAAAATTGGTAAAATAAAACGCATCTTTGCTTGCGTTAGTACCTTTCAAGGTGTGATTTCATCTACTGCATAAATGTATTCACCCTATTATGAACACATTATTAAAGATATCCGAGATTTTGAGGACTTAAGGGTAAATATTATTGCATAACAACACCTGAAGATGATGAAGAAAATGAGTCTGAGAGTGGGGACAAAGTTAATGTTAGCACAGACATCGCAAAGCCAGAGAAAAATGGAGAGATAACTGTAGATGTAACAGATAAGGAGGGTAATGATGCTGCTGCTGATAATGCGGTTTTATGTAATTTTAAAAATAGTGATATGTAATTTACAAACCTACCCCCGTATTTTGTCAGGGTATTTTGAACACCCTGTATACGTATTAGTTAGGCCTTTATGTATTTAGTTAGATTCCGAATCTTTTCTTTTCTTTTCTTTCAATTTTAGTTTAAGAGCTTACTGTAGATAATAAATATTTTGCTTGAATAGATCGCGCTGTATGTAAAGGAATCTTAGGAATGTGCAATTGTGCATTATCTTTACTCATTGTAGATAGGAGTTACGTTTTTTTTTGTGTAGTTACGTAATTGCATTAATAAAAGTCAGTGTAGTTTTTGGGATTTTGAATACAATTTTCAGGTTAATGCCCGAATCATATTTGGGATTTTATTAAGATAAATTCGTTTGATTTTGTTACATAGTTTCATTACAAAGAAGTGTTGTTATCGCGTTGGTGCCGTACTGTCGCATCCGTGCAGAGGACCGATGAGAGTCGGAATGATGATTTTCATCCATATAAGTACTATGGGTGGGCGATTGGTTGTACTTTTGCAATAACATATCTGTGTCGTGTCGAAGGCAAATGCAGATGTAGCAGTACCTTCGCCTTCAGTCGAGCTACCATCGTATATTTAGGAGGGTGGAAATTCAAATGGATGATTGGTCTGTTTAATTGAATTTGTATGCAGGGGAACGTATTTTAATATGGCGAAAAAGTGAGTTTGAAAGGAAAAGGACTCTTCCCTAAGCTTTTGACGCGTGGAGTCGTGTGTGTGGAAAGTCGTTCGAACTAGCAGAATTTGGGGTTTCATAATTGTACGAGTTCCTAGTGAAATTTCTTTAAGTAGTGTTGAAGACTTGCAAGATTAGTCGAGTAAAACCAAGCTTGGGATATTTTGTGAAATAACATTTCAATCGGGCTCGTTCATTAATTCAATTTATTGGAGAATAACGGCCTCTTCGAGTGCATTTATGATAGAAATTTCGGTTCGTGTTTTTTTTGTAGTGCGAACCCGAGGACTATTGAGTTTCGTGATTAACGAGATATAATTAGAGAACCCCTTTCCTAAAAGCTAAGTGTACGTAGTGAACGAACACCCAACCACACCAACTGATTAAGATTATTTTGTTTGTAATTAAACTTACTAATTTAAGTTGTGTAAAACAATTTGCTGAGTGTTTTCTTAGTCGAACCTTAACATCTTTGAGTTAAAAGAAATTATTAAAGTGATCTAATCTAGTTACTTCTGCTTCAATAAGTTACGAGACATTATTGGTGCCAATTCTGGAGAATTTTGTAAATTAATTTAAAATCAGTTGAATACGCGGTAACGATCTACTGCGAGTCGGTATTGCCGCCATCAAGGAGTAACGCCGAAGACCGTGGGTCCGCTCGAGCCTTACACGACACTTTCATGGAGCAAGGATCATCTCCTAGTTGCCTGTGTGACCTAGGTAATTCAATTTATATTCTGTTTGTTGGTCTTGCGACGTATGAGAATAAAATTTGGTCGTGTTTTATGTGGAATATTTTATGCAATGTGTGTTAACGGAGGAACCTGTTGGAAGTAATTATTGTTGAATTTATTGTGTCATTTTGTTAACGTTCACGGACAGTTTCCTTTGTCTATTTAGAAGCTATTTAAGGTGTTTATGATACTATTAATATTTTATGCATGGAGGTAAATAAAATCTTACCTCACTTTCTTTATGTAAGATTTGCGTACGGACGTAATTCAGGTCTATAGAAATTTTTAGGATACTATTTAGCTTAAGATAGTTTTGCTACTGGCCAGAATTCAATCAGGTAAAAGGTTAAGAGTAGACGATTATCGTTTTATCCAAATTGACATGCTGTTCAAATTTTAATTGTTTTATTTTGAGTTAATAGATATTTATCTTAGTTACTGTTTTGGAGTAATTATTTTAATATTAAGCCTTGACAAATAGGAAGCGACGCCGAGTTTTAATGAGAGAAGTTTGGAGTTTTTTTTTGTTTTTTTTTTGTTTTGTTACAAAGGTTAAGTTAACGCAACGTAGCTTACCAGTTTAGAGAAGCGTCGTAACCGAATTGAAGTCAGTTTGGTATGTGCTATTTTGATTTGTTTAAGAAAGATTAGCAAGTTAACGTAGTGGGAACCTTAGTGATTTGTATCGAGCATTGAATTTGAATATTGCTGCACGATGGTAAGTTTATCAGCTTAAGGTGCAGATTTTGAAGCCTTTCAGGTGAAGCAGCATTGCGGACACCTGGATCTATTAGCGTTACGATTTGGTACGTGGGGGTAAGTTGGGTATTCGGACCACCACGTACCGTCGTTTATTTCGCGTTTTAAAACACCCTGGTGTGTTCGTTAGGAATATCCTGGCGCCTACCGGAACCTATTGCGACATTCCCCGATTTCGACCTTGATAGAAAGCGTATCCTATGGAGAAGAAACTGCTTTTCCCGACAGACACCCGTACGCCGAGCTAGCCGTGCAAAAACCAGGTTTATCTGTCACCTTGTTCTAGTGAACATTTTTATCGTAACAGATAAAGTTGGCGCCGCAACGTGTTGGGCCGAGTTAGAACAGTTTTTTTTAAGTATTGTATTTTAGGATAACGTTATCATTTTTTCTCTCTCGTATTTTGTATTTTTATAGATATTAGGAATTTCTTTTGTGCTTGTTCTTACGTTCTAATAATTTTAAGATGGGTTATAGAATAAATGTTAATCGGCTGACGCCTAGTGAATTGAAGTTTGAAGTGGCTGTTAGAGGTGGTGATTTAACATTAGGGGTAACAGCATTACGCGCATTGTTACGTAATATTTTAAATGAAGAAGGTGGTGGTAAAGTGTCATCACGTCCCGAATATCCGTTCGATTTTGAGACAGATAAAGTTGCTATTGAGGAAACGAAATTAGAATTGGGAAAATTATTATAGGAGGTTAAAGTTAATGCGTCTAGTAAAGTTTTAGCGGCTGTCGAGACCAAAATTAAGCATTTATTAGGTAGAATTAATAGTTCAGTCCCGAAATCAGATATCGATGAAAAAATTAAGGAAAGTTTGTTTGTTGAAATTGCCGTTTTTCAGTCGAAATATGAACTTTTAGATAAGCGTCTAGTTTTAAGAAGTGCATCGTTAGAATCAATAGGTCATAGTTCAAATAGCGAAGAGCCACATTCAAAAGTTAATGTTTCCGTACCTTTTAATAATTTAAATTTGAGTATCTCACCGGTTACGAGTCTTGTTGCAAAAAGTATACCAGTTTGTAAATGGAATTTGACATTTTCTGGCGACTCTAAATCGTTATCCTTGAACGCATTTTTGGAACGAATTTCGGAATTACAAGTTTCAAGACGAGTTAATGATAGCCAATTATTTGCGGAATGTTCAGATTTATTTACCGGTAATGCGTTAGTTTATGTTAGATCAGTTAGGAAAGAAGTTAATACTTCGCGTGAGTTAGTTGATTTGTTAAGGGTTCAATTTCAACCCGCTGATTATGATGACCGATTATTGGAAGAAATTAAGCGACGAACTCAAGGTATTGACGAACCAATAGGAATTCATATTGTCGTTATGCGTACTTTATTTTCGCGTCTTAATGAAGAATTTTCTGAAGAAAAGCAATTGAAGGTTTTAAGGAAGAATATCGCACCATCGTATCAAGCCTAACTTGGTTTGACGGAAATTAATTCGGTTAACGATCTCGTGAAGTACGGACGGTTGATCGAAGAACGCGTCCAAGCTATGAATAATTACGTACCGCCTAGCAAGAAGCGATCTGATTTAGAAGTGGACTTAGCTTACGTAGGAGAAGCTGCTGAGCCGACGAAGGAGGTTCGAAAAGAAAGAGCACCGATACCGGAAATTCGTGTTCAGCCTCGCGACGTAGAAACCCGTCGTGAAGGGAATGGAAGCAAACTTTGTTGGAATTGCCAGAAGCCTGGCCACATCGCGTTAAGGTGTCCTACACCTTGGAAGAAAAGATATTGTTACCGATGTGGAAAGATAGACGTGACAGTTAGGAGTTGTCCTACATGTTCAGGGACGGGAAACGGGCTAAGGAAGTAATAGTTAGCCGCGCATTGCCTTCCAAGATTTACATTAAGTCGGCAGTTTATTACAATAGTTTAAGGGCTAAGGATGAAATAACTTTTTCAAGGAATAAAGTTTTATTAGATTACATTTTCGATTTAAAGAATTCAGATGATAGACCGTTCATCACAGTCAAGATTTTTGGTCAAGAGTTATTAGGATAATTGGACAGTGGATCTACGAAGACCATCATTGGAAGAAAGGGATGGGAGAAATTGAGTCATTTGGGAGTGAAATTAAATAGAGAATTTACGTCAACCTGTTTCGTAGCTAATGGTCAATCAGTGAAGGGTATCGGGTCAGCTACTGTTCCGATCGAAGTTAAGGGAAGAATTATTACGATTAACGTCATCGTTGTATTGGAGATACCACATCAGTTGATATTAGGAATCGAGGAAACGAGCAAATTTTGATCCGGACTTAAGGAAAGGAGAGTGAAAATTTGAAAATGAGGCAACTATTAATGCTATGGAAGATGGAGAGCCGAAGATTTGCACACGTTTACGTCTGAGTGGAGAACAATTAAGACAATTAGATGGAGTAGTGGACAGTTATTTTGCAAACACTGAAGGCAGGAGTTAGGATGTACAACTTTAGTAGAACACAAAATTAAGACAAGTAGCGAACCAATCAATCAGCGATATTATCGTGTGTCACCATTTATTCAGCAACAAATAGATCTCGAGTTGGAGAAGATGTTGAAAATGGATGTTATTGAGAAATCTAATAGCGCATGGTCAAGCCCGATATTACTAGTGAAGAAGAAGGATGGAAGCTATAGGTTTTGCGTGGATTTTCGGAAAGTAAATATAGTTACCGAGAGATATGCATATCCGTTACCATACGTTTCAGCAATTTTAGACCGCTTACGTGACGCAAAATACATATCATCGTTGGACATTAAGTCAGCTTATTGGCAGATACCGATGGCTGAAGATTCAAAGCAATATACCGCATTTACAGTACCCAATTGGGGTTTGTTTCAATTTAAACGTTTACCGTTTGGACTCGCGAACGCACCGGCGAGTTGGCAAAGATTTATAGACCGAGTTTTAGGACCAGAATTAGAGCGATATGTTTTCGTCTATCTTGACCACACTATGATTTGCACACCTACTTTTGAGAAGCACATCGATGTTTTGCAGGAAGTTTTCCGACGATTCAGTGAAGCTGGTCTTACGTTAGGAAGAGGTAAATGTACGTTCTGTCAGTCCGAGCTCAGATATTTGGGTTATGTAGTTAACGAAAATGGATTATCGGTTGACCCAGAAAAGGTCAACGCCATCTTAAAGATTCCGACACCAAAGAGTCCAACTGAAGTGAAGCGACTGATCCGCATAGCGAGCTGGTATCGTCGTTTTATAGAAAAATTTTCGACCATTATTGCACCATTAACGAAGTTATTGAAGAAGTTTGCTAAGTTTAATTGGGATGAAGATTGTGAAAGAGCATTTGAAACTATTAAGAATTGTTTGGTTACCGCACCCACATTATCGTGTCCAGATTTTTCACTACCGTATACAGTCCAGACAGATGCATCAGATTATGGAATTGGTTCAGTGTTGACGCAGACAATTGATGGAGAAGAACGAGTAATATGTTACAACAGTAGATCGTTGACGAAGAACGAAAGGAAATTTTCAAATACAGAGAAGGAATGTTTAGCAGTACTTTGGTCTGTGGAGAAGTTACGACCTTATTTGGAGGGAGCACAATTTACCGTCATTACTGATCATGTATGTTTAGGTTGTATATTTAGTTTGGTTACACAATTTAAGGGAACCTACCGGTCAATTAGCTCGATGGGCTATTCGTCTTCAGCAGTATAGCTTTGAAATCATTCATCGTAAAGGAATGGACCATGTCGTACCGGACACATTGTCGCGCTCCGTACCAATTATTGACGTAATTGAGGAACATGTAACACCCGAAGGTGACGACCCGAACAAGACTATGGAAGAGGAAGAAAGGAAGATGGAAGGAAGTGATAGGTGGATAGTAAAGATGATGCGAAATATCGCTGCTAAACCAATTGCGTACCCGCAGTGGAAAGTTGAGGATGGACGATTATGGAAACATGTAAAGTGTAGTTATCCAAGATTAAGAGGAGATGAAGCACAGTGGCGTATCGTAGTGCCGAAAGGGGATAGACCCCGTATTTTATCGCAATATCATGACGACCCTAAATCAGGACATGCTGGAATATTTAAGCCCTATGAGCGTATTTCTCGACAACACTATTGGCCGAAGATGAAAGGGGACGCAGTCCGTCATATTAATAGATGTAGTACATGTATCAAGTATAAGCCCGAACAGAAGAAACCAGCAGGGTTCATGGCCAGACATCCAGTTATTGATAAGCCTTGGCAGATGATTGCCACGGACATTGTAGGACCTTTACCGAAGTCGAGTAAAGGATATTTGTACGTTTTAGTAGTTGCCGATTATTTTTCAAAATTTGTATTGTTTTTCCCGTTACGTACCGCTACTACCGCTAATGTGGTTAAGAATATAGAATATAAGTATTTAGCGCAAGTGGCATGTGCCATCCGCATGGCTACTCATGAAGTTATCGGCCTTACGCCGTATTTTGCGAATTTTGAGAGAGAAATGGTTTTAGAAGGAACAAGGCATGGTGAAGCAACGAACGATACCGAAGTGAATAATGTAAATTTTGCCGAACGAACGTCATTACTAGAGAGAAGTGAAGTTTTTCGTGAAGTTTATAGAGACCTTAAGAAACGACTTAACGCCGCGTATATTAAAAGTAAGCAAAATTATGATTTGCGTAGACGTTTAGCTAAATTTGATGTAGGGGATACCGTGTGGAGGAGGAATTATGTTTTATCAGACGCGTCTCGTTATTTCGCAGCTAAGTTAGCACCAAAATTTATCGGTCCGTTTTATATTAAGAGAAAGGTTTCATATCAGACTTACGAATTGTCAGACGCTTCAGGTATGTCAAAGGAAGTGTGGAAAGCCAAAGATCTTAAGCCCAATCCAAATGTCGATTGAAGTCATCTTGGACGTTTTCTCTATGTACGGACGGAGTAAGAAATTTCCTACAGCAGATGCCACTGCTTGTCGTAAGAGGCGACTAATCAAGTAACGTAACGTAGCTTACCAGTTTAGAGAAGCTTCGTAACCGAATTGAAGTCAGTTTGGAATGTGTTATTTTGATTTGTTTAAGGAAGATTAGTAAGTTAATGTAGTGGAAAGCTTAGTGATTTGTATTGAGTATTGAATTTGAACGGTGGTAAGTTTATCAGATTAAGGTGCAGATTTTGAAGCCTTTCAGGTGAAGCAGCATTGCGGACACCTGGATCTATTAACGTTACGATTTGGTAAGTGGGGGTAAATTGGGTATTCGGACCACCACGTACCGTCGTTTATTTCGCGTTTTAAAACACCCTGGTGTGTTCGTTTGGAATATGCTGACGCCTACCGGAACCTATTGCGACATTCCCCGATTGATAGATGGTGTATCCTACGGAGAAGAAACTACTTTTCCCGACAGACCCTCACCCGCACGCCGAGCTAGCCGCGCAAAAACCAGGTTTAAAAATGCTCACTAGGACAAGGTGACAGACCTTGTCCTAGTTAGCATTTTTACCGTAACAGTTTGTGTATTATTATTATTAATTAATTTGTTTCATAAAATCGAGTTTTATAGCTGTTGATTTACTTATACTAAATTATTAAAAACCCCTTTATCTTTTTATTACTGGTATACCAGTTACAGGAAACTCTTACTTCCCATGAGACCCTAGTATCAGAATACTATTTCAAATTTTAAGTTTTCCCTACTTCCATTACTTTTAAAATATACTGCTGTATGTAACCACGATCAAACCCTATTATTACAGAAATCTACAATTTGCTTTACGTTTTCAAAAATACATAACTAGATGACGTCACAAACAAATAAACAAACTAGGGAGACACTGCAATGGGGTCAAGACTCTGTGAGAAGTTTGAGAGTCCTAACGGTGTCCCATTATTAGAACACTATTTCAAATTCCCCGCCATAATGGTTAAATCTACTTTTAAAACTACCAAGCGGAGCCATGATCAAACTCCATTACTAAAATATTCATTAGTTTTAAAAATACACCTCTAGATGGCGTCACAAACAATCAGGAGCCTAGCTAGGGGCAAAGACCCGAGGACAAGTTCCGGAGTCCTTTAGCTGTCGTATGACATAGAATGTGGGCCCCATTTTTAAAATACCATTTCAGATTTCTAGTTTTCTCGCCATAATTAACAAGGGGGCGAAGACCCGAGGACAAGCTCCGGAGTGCTATACCTGTCTTATGAGATAGAATGTGGGCCCCCGTTATTAAATACTATTTCAAACTTCAAGTTTTCCCGCTATAGTAAACAAGGGACCGAACAGGGGCGAAGGCTCGAAGGCAAATTCTGTAGCGATGTATAGCTGTCTTACGAGATAGAATAAAGCCCCTATTATTAGAATACTATTTCAAATTTCATGTTTTCCCGCCATAACAATTACAGGGACCTACATCAACTTTAGAAATATACCGCCATGGGGAGTCACAATCAACCTCTATTACAGTAAACATTCATTAGTTTTAAAAATACCACTAGATGGCACCACAAACTATAAAAGAAAGCCAACCAATCAGAATACATAGACTTAGGCATCCAATCAGAGCACAGAGCCTGAAGACTGGGCGGAGTCTAAGGACCAATCTGAAACCAGGGGAGTGGTCTACCCTTAGGCCCTCCAATTAGAACCCATGGCCTGGGGCAGTACGCGCGCGCATGACTAATCAGCTGAAAGTGGACGTGGCAACGTGGGAGAAGGGGCGGGTCACGTGAGTTCTTTTAATTGTCACGTTATCGATTATCAATACTTGCTTATGACTGAAAACTTTCTTGTGATGAACATGCGACATTTTCAAACTGCATTTACTGAAATAACGACATCCCATGAACGTCAGTCACGCGATAATGATGTTTAGTCAAGGTCAAATTACTTTTCGTGCTAGGACAAAAAGTAAATTACTTTTTGTAGTTGCCATCGCGACACTTTCACTACGAAGTCCTGTCACAATTTTGTATCCTATTTAGGTGGTTGGAGAAAAAAATATTTTCGATTGCAGTAAAATACGCAATAAATTACTAACGCTCATTACTCCGTTTAGAACAATTCAGGCATTAACAGATGCATAACTATTATCTTGTCATAAAATCACATTTTGCTTTACTCAGGATTTTCCAGGTACCAATTAAATAATTTCATTCTAAGGTAAATTAGATTGCTTAGCTAACGGAGCTTTTGATACGAATGAGCAGGGAGATTTAAACTGAACATAATAACCTAACAAATTTACACAAATTAACTTTTAATTCAAAATCTAAGTAAAACTAAGAAGCGCCTCATTTTGAGAAGAGATCACACCCTTTAGATCAACTTACTCACAGGTTGCAGAGTAAAAGGAAAACAAAATGTCATAGTAGGTATGTCGTAAGGAAGAATATACATTTTTTTTTACAAAAAGGATGTTTATGTATAACGATATTGCTGTCAAACAAATCGTAAAATAAAGTTCACAATAAATATTTTAGTGTCAAAAATTCGATTGGAACTCTAATGAAGAAATATTTTAAAACAAAATTACAGTATTTTCTGTTGTGATTTTATGATTGATTGGGTTATTAAATTTTTCAATAATTTTATGTGAAATGCTAAAAAAGAATTTGACGTCAATAATATAAACTGACATCTTATTTTAAGTTAATAAATAAAGGAACAAAATGCCACTGAAGTGGTAAGTTTTACGTTGGTATCGATCGTCGCTAGAAAAGGAACACAATGAGAAGGAAAGGCGCCTGAAAGCTGACCGCCTATAGCGTCGTGGCGCCGCGACTTGTTGGATTCCGACACACTTCTCATGTAGCACCGGATTATTACTGTTTGCCGAAGAAGCATTTATTGAAGTTGCGAATTGCTCTTTCAGCACAGTAGACAAACAGTTGAAAAAATCGTTAGTTTCTTTAGTGATATCATGCGTTTCTTTTACACAGTAAATACCTACTATTCGTATTCATTAAATTGGTATGAACAAATTGTAACGTAGTTGATATCTGTATGATTACAACTCTAAATAAAGTAATTTGTATATCATCAAGATAATTCATTTATATAATCGTATACATACCTAATGTTCTTTTGCGATTTTGGAACCAATTCTTAATATTTACAGTTACCGATTTTTTATACATGCTTTAGCATTTTATATAGGGATTATGTAATATATCTATAACATTACTGATTAATATTCGAAAATGAAATATGAAAATGCAAACTTTCACGATTATTACTTATAAATAAAATACTTAACCTTTTGGGTATGTAATCGTGTAAACAGATTTCATATATTTATTTGACATCGTTATTAATATTTTAAAACTAATCATTTACTGAAGATGGTAACTGTAATTGTAAAAAGTATTTTAATTATGAAGAACTGAATATTTAAAATAGTGCATTACAAATAGTAAATCATAAACAGTTTTCACTGGAAATATGTATATATATATATATATATATATATATATATATATATATATATATATATATATATATATATATATACTGACAATAATGTTACTATTACTCAAATTAATTGCTTGCCTTACATTGCCTTTCCTGGCAATAATTAAAACATTAGAATTTAATTTACAAGTCTGATATTTAATTACTCGCAAACCTCAAATCTGTTCAAACGAATTATCCGTCTATTGGTATAGTTCAGTCAATCCGTTGTAAAAATCGCTGACGTGGACATAAATGGCGTCCGAGGAATTTATGTTTGTTGTGTCGCTGATTCCGAATCTGAACTTGTCCACCAAATTTTTCTTGAGCGTTCTGAGATATTCGCAAAAAACAGCGAAATTTTCTATTTTCAATTTTTAACTTGTAACTCGAAAAAACGTAAGCCACCAGTACGTTAAACAACTGATGGATAAGTTCGTTGCAACGGGTTCGGTTTCAAACAAGAAGCGTGAAGTAGTTGGCCCAGTTAGGAATGAAGCAGTTGATGTGGCAGTTTTGGGTCACGTACGGATGGACAATAAGCAGTAGATTAAAACTGTCTCAAGTTTCTGGCGTATCCCGCTTCAGTGTTCATCGAACTTTGAAAAAATACAATTTTCGTCCATTTAAGATAATGCTGGTTCAAAAGTTACATGAAGATGGCTTTGATCGTAACCAATTTTACGAATACTTTCAGAATTTTAATTTTAATTTTTTATTAAATCAGAATGCTTGATAGCAATCAGCGATTGTTTCTTGTGTTACAATCTGACATGTCAATGTCATATCGATTGAATTTGAGAGATTTTCTCGTTTTTGGTGAAATATTCGCGCGTGAGTGCCTTATTTGTGGGTAACCAGTAGGGTACGGGTCAGCCACAATTGTTGGAAAGGAAGAAGAGTTAAAAACGTTAGCTTCAGCCAGTGTACAGAGGAATGACGGAAAGGCTGTTTTGTTCAAAACTGATGATACCGTACTGCATGTTAAGTGTAGGAAGAGCTATATCAATGAACGTATGATAGCTGCAGCTGTGAAGAGGCTAAAACAAGAAAGCGTGGCACATGCTCGTTCATCTCGGTCATCAACTCTGGCTTTTGACTTCAGGACTCAATGTTTAGAATGTACAGAAGATTATGAGATTAAACAAATAAACGCCCATTGGTCCTTCGTCGCCCAGTGTTCCTTATTAAAAATGCTGGTGTAAAGGACTCAGTTTTAGAGCCAGCGAAACGATGAGTTTGGTAAAGGTGTGATGTATCGTCTTCAGCCTACTACTGACTTGAAGGCAGTAGGAGGGGGCGCCATATGAACTGTAAAAAAAAGCTTGAGGGTAAATTCCGTGCTACAAATGGGAAACGTGGACGGAAATCTGACGATGCTATTGCGAGAAACATGAGGGTAATATATGACTACCTTGAAAATAGTGATGAAGAATGTTAATTCACAGCAGAGGAATTAATGAAACAATGGAATGGTGATAGTGAGCCTACTGCGTGGAAAAAAAATTGAAAGGCACCTGATAATCAAGTATGGCAATGAAATAATAATCCCTGACATGAAACCTCCCACTGTCTGTTTCAAAAATACGGGTTATAAAATTATTACTGATACATGATATCAAGAAAGAACGGCATCAGAAACAAAAGAAAGAAGATGCTTCATGTATGTCTCCTGTACAAGTAGGATTGTCGGCATTCTTGTACAAGAAGTTTGGCTCCCGTAAGTTGTTCGATGTTTTGTCATCACTGGGGTTCTGTTGTTCCTACAAAGAAACTGTACGATTTGAGATATCGTGTGTTTTGCCCCCCCCCCCTCTAACAGTTGATGTAAGAAATTTTTCTCAATGTGTATACGACAATGCTGACTTTAACATTCAAACCTTTGATAATCATAACCCTTTCCTCATGATGGGTGGAATTTTGTTGGTCACACCAAGAAATGCAGTTTTACCAGGACAGAGATTCAATCGACTAATCAATGTACCATCAGCAAAACAGGTGGCAGATGCTGGAGCTATCACACTGAAACCTTATCATGGTGGTAATGGTACCGGTTTAGCTAATGTCACAATTAAAGCTGTTGAGGAGAAATTTCCACGCATGAGCGTCATAGTACCAACTACGGCTGACTTGATTTGGTTGTATATCAAGTCAAAGAATCTACCTGGCATGAGGGGGGTTAGAATGGATTCATAGGAGAAGTCAACAAAAACTTGTCACATGAAACAACCTTTGTTGGATGCCAGCCATTTATAAATGTACTGCTATGGGTCAAAAAACCACCGTGGTAACATTTGATCAGCCCCTATTTTTGATGGTCAGGGAAATCGTGACCAGCAGTACTGGTGAATATGGCAATACTGTTGTTCGATTGGGTGAATTGCACTTAATAATGTCTTTAATGGGATCAATCAGCTACATTATAGAGGGGAGTGGACTGAGCGACATGTTCAACACCATTTATGCTGTTAACAGCACAATGATCATGCCCGGTCATTCATATGCTCGTGCTATAAGAGCTCATTTCCTTGCTCACCGTACTTTGGCTGACATAGTACTGCAAACAATTCACGTTGATCCTGAGCTTCACTTGCACATCGAGAAGTTACTATACGGCGGACAGCGTAGTGAAATTAATAATGTTGCTGCTCAAGAAGTTATAAAAAACCTGGCAGAAGAATTTCACAGAAGATTGAACGAGTTAGGTAACCTAGGAAGTACTGCTAAACTGTGGGTACAATACTTCGAAATGGTGACACTTGTTAAACAGCTAATAGAATCAGAAAGGAAAGGTGAATGGCTGTGCACTTAAGAGCCATCAATCTCATGCTCCCATACTTTCACTCCAGTGGCCATTTCCTTTACGCAAAGTGTGTCCATTTATACCTACAGGATATGCTCGAATTGCAGGACAGAATGCCAGAAGACGAATACATAAAATTTACCAGTGGAGGTGCCTTCACAGTTCGCGGTAGTGATAGTATGTGGTGCGGCACTTTTACTGATCAGACCATTGAATAATCATTAATGAGAAGTATGAAAGTAGAGGGGGGCTGACCAGATCTCGTGACCTCTCCGATAATGTAGCCTTTCGATGGTTTCAAGTACATTCAGCCAACGCTCACGTTACTGAAGTTGTTGAAGAGTTTTGTGGTGTTCGCTTTGGAACTAGTGAACAACATATTGATAGCAGGGAATCCAGAGTTCAGAGGGATACCGCTGACGCCAAGAAACTGTTACAGTGGATGGAGAATCATTACCTTTTCCCAGATAACAATCAGATAATTTCCATAAGTACTGGAATCGTGGGCGATGAACGAGTCAATTACCACCATGCAAGAGAATTAGGCCAACATGGCGTGGTAAGGATTGTTGGTTTGAACTTCAATGCAGTGAAATTAAGAAGACATGATCGAGTAAACCCACTTTCTGTGATGCACTCTGGAATCAAAGTTCATGACAAGGAATTACTCGTTGACTCTACGACACTGTACCAAAGGATGACCATAACCAAGCAGTCTGAAGAAGAGCTGAAGGATTTCTTGAAATACGAGCTAAGTCCGTACCCTACGTCATTGTTTCAAGAAGGGTCATTGAGGAAAGGAACGATATTCAACCTCCACAGATCCTTCCACCATTTGCCGGATTCTAGATTACCAGACGACACCCGACACGTTATAGATGCAGGTTTTTTATTACAGAGGGTGGTTCGGAAGAACAACACGACTTTTGATGAGATTGGCGATTCATTCGTAAGATACATAAATCGGCACTACTCCAATCTCGTAGTACTGTTTGACGGATGCCCCAATCATCCCACAATCAAACAAGCTGAACGGTTGAGAAGGGTCATCAAAAATAACTCAGTGGAAGCGCTGTTTGACAAAGAAACGAAACCAGATGTTTCTCAAGAACATTTCTTGGAGAACGATCGGGCTAAGAACCATTTCATTTCCCTACTCAATGATAAGCTTGCAGAAGCAAAAATCAGGTGTGAGCAAGCAGAAGAAATAATGTAAATAATGTAAATAATGTAAATAATGTAAATAATGTAAATAATGTAAATAATGTAAATAATGTAAATAATGTAAATAATGTAAATAATGTAAATAATGTAAATAATGTAAATAATGTAAATAATGTAAATAATGTAAATAATGTAAATAATGTAAATAATGTAAATAATGTAAATAATGTAAATAATGTAAATAATGTAAATAATGTAAATAATGTAAATAATGTAAGTAATGTAACTAATGTAAGTAATGTAAGTAAAGTAAATAATGTGAATAATGTGAATAATGTAAATAATGTAAATAATGTAAATAATGTAAATAATGTAAATAGTGTAAATAATGTAAATAATGTAAATAATGTAAATAATGTAAATAATGTAAATAATTTAAATAATTTAAATTATTAGGATTAAATGTAAAGTGTATTTATTGATTTGATTATTATTAATAGTATATTAATAAAAAATTTCGCTCAAGAAAAATTTGTTGGACAACTTCAGATTCGGATTCAGCGAAACAAAAAACACATATTTCAACCAAAATTACTCGAAGCCATTTTTGTCCATGTAAAAATGCGGATTGACTACTAGCTAGTATGTTGTGCTATTTGACTTAGATAGGCTGGATAAGGTTAAGTGTTGCATCATTTGAGACAGGTAAAAAAATGATACTCGAATTAAAATTAACGAGCTTTGCGCAATGATGGTTCAATCCGTTAATGTACTATTGTGGGAAAGAACCACCAATAAAACCCACTATGTTCATAAATAAGTAATTGCACCAGTACTTTAATAAATCAGATAAAAAAAGCAATGAAAGGGTGAAATATATATCAAAACACCATTAAACCAAGTTAAAGTGCGCACAAAATTATAACATTAAGAGAAAAACAATGACAAGCTGTTTAGCTACACATAAACACAATAAAAAGAGCTTGTACTCTCCCCCACAATTGTGACATAAATAAATCAGAATAAAAGTTGTAATACCAAACATGTGGCCTTTTAAATCAATCATGCCGGTCTTTAAGTAAATAAGCACATAAAACAATAAGGCAAACTACTATACATATAAACTACAACAACAGTAAAATTGAACAGGTGAAATAAGGTAAAGGCAAGAACAAAATAAAATAGACAAGGAATTTACACGTACACCACTCTTTAGTGGCTACTAAAGCACAAAATACATACGTAAAATTACAATAAATTGAATATAATGAGAAACCCGTTCCCAGGCAAACAATTCTACTTAAACAAACAGACGCAAAAAAACTCATTAAAACAAAGCCTTACAAGGGTAAATTGTAAATAAGTCATAACATCGTGACCGATATATAAGGTTGAGTGCGTTAGAAAAACACAGCGCTCCTTTGTCACAATAAAATAAAAACAATAAAGATAAAACTCGAGGTGTTTAATGGTTATCTGGACCCGGGGGTATGTACACACCGGCATTTACCTATTCACCTTGAACCCCCTACTGTTTCTATTCTATATTGATGAGATTCTGCACACACTGAGATGTCCAGTACTTGCTTATGCGGATGATATGAAACTCTTTCTTGAAATTACGACTAGACAGGATACGCAGATACTTCAAGACGATCCTGACACTCTTGTGAGCTGGTGTTCTTGCAATAACCTTGGAATTAATGTCGCGAAATGCTATAGTATTTTTTATATACGCCAAGCCACACCAATACTGCAATCGTATACAATTAATAGTTCTGATCTTCTTAGAATGAGCAAAATTAACTATCTCGGTGTTTTGTTTAACTCTAGTTTAAGTTTTTCTGAGCACACCCATACTCACTGCTTATCTGCCAATACATCTTTACGATTTATTTTAAGATCATGCAGACTTCTCTGACATTACACTGTTTAAAACCCTTTATTATGCCTATGTTATCAGTAAGCTGGAATATGCTAATTCAATATGGTATCCCATTAATGTTTTGCATTGTTTACCCTTGGATAAAATCCATAAAAAATTCCTCAAATTCCTGTCCTTCAAAGTAGACCATGAATATCCGGAGCGTAACACCAGCTACAGTAGCCTGATTCTTCGCCACTCCATGTCGTCACTGTCTAAGCGGAGAGAGCTACAAACAACGAAGATCCTCAAAATAATTATCCACAATAGTTACTGCTTTTTTGCTGTCGGGTGTCATTTCTGGTTCCTCAAATCGAAACCAGAAATATACGTTCTTTCTACCCGCAACCTGCTCAAACTGATTTACTTCGCAGATCCCCATATGCATCTTATGTGTAGTAATGCTGAAAAATTATTTCGTGATATGAAATGCACTGGCTTACCCTACATTATGTGATATTGTAGATGACTTGGTTTTTCTTTTGTTTTTTTTTGTATAGTTTATTATTACAGTTTATTCTTGTTTAGTTATAGGTTTCATTTATTTTCATTGTTATGGCATTGTATTATTGTTATGATTGTCTTTGGATTGTGTATTTTCTATATGCCCTATAATTGGGTTTCCTATTGGGCAATAAATCTTATTAGTATTATTAGTATTAGTATTATTACAATTATAATCAAGCGGTATCCTTTACCCGCTCGTCCAGGCCCACCTCTACACAAATATAAATATAAACAACAAACAACATTACTAATTCACCCAAATACAAGAGTGAGGGAGCCATGTACTGACTTTTATTTTAGCAGATTTCAGCTTAATGAGCCCGCGTGCGAATGAGACACCTTTGCAAGGCAATGGTTGATTTTTAATACGTTACATTGGCTGGTAAAGTTATTTGCTGCTAGCTTTCATTTCCATAAAAATACCTACACTTGAATAATTCTCCTTGGTTAAACACTTTACCACCAACACGACGAGTTCAGATACGCGGCTTAAAACTCGGCGCCGCGGCGATTAATTACAGATTAATTTTTGGAAAAATTTACATTAAAACATACACTAAAGAAAAAGAACGAATTAGCGTTATAGTTTTGCTAAAAGGTACACGACAAAATCTTTATAAACCGAACAGTTTACAATGGGAGTTTCTAATTAAAACAAATCAAAGCGTCGGGCTCAATCAAACCTTCAACCGCAACTGCTTTTCCTTCCGATTTCAAACTAACTATCTTTACCCCCGAAAATCAACCCTCGTTATTGCAGGTAATAACAAAAAAAATAAGCAAGAAATTATTTCGTGGGAACATTTTTCGCATTCCTAACAGAATAAATCTTAATTTTAAAAATATGCGTTCGTCCGTAACAAACCCTACATTTAATATCAAATTTCCTAGTATCAAACAAAGACGTCTTCGATTGCAGTGTGTACCGGCGTAATTAATTATTAAACCAGTGCCATTTTTACATCAAGAATGTGCCAAAAGACTTTCCCTACACCAGCTAGTTAAACCTCAACATTTCTTACATAAAAATACATACAATAAAATATTCCGAAAACATTAGTAAATTACGACGTATTGTCAAGATATTAAAAATTCACTAATTACTATCGTACGACTTGACAAACGTTTATTACAATAATAAATTTTTTGCGGTCCGCTACCCATATATATATACATATATATATATATATATATATATATATATATATATATATATATATATATATATATATATATATATATATATATATATATATATATATTGAGCCCTGTACGGCTTCTGATTTCATCTGTGCAGGACCGAACTCAATTATTTTAAATGGAACACCCTATAAAACTTAATATTTTTGAAATCCGCATTTGATTCTAGATCAACTTTGTTTTACCTTTCACTTTGTTAAGTCCACTCATTTAGGAGAAAATAAATAATTAAAAAAAATCTCCCCGAAATTAACATTCACTAAAAAAATCATAACTATTTAAACGTTGGAAGCAGAGCAACAACATTGGAGATTTGAATTTTTGTTAAATGTCTTATATCTAAAGTTAATAGCTTCCGCGATAATAACCATAGTCTGAATTATTTTGTGTTTCGTCCAATCCTCAAAATAAAGTTAAAGGAAGCAACAAACAATAATACTATTTGCATCAGATATTTAATTATTATTATCCAACTTGTGTTGTTGCTTAAAAAATCAGGAATATGAAGAAAAAAAACGATGGTATTAAAAAATGTTATTCAGAGAGTATGATGCTGCTCTTTACTCATAAACACATTTAATATAGTTGTGATGCCCATAACAATATCAATTGCAATAGGCAGAAGGCATATGTCGGTTTAATTTCAATTGATTCTATTTGACACATTATCGTTTTTACTTTGCCACAAAGGCTCAAAATCGAATCGAAAATGTTCAAATAACGAGCTGGTTGATATGGTTTTCATTCTCTGCGAATGTTTACGGAGCCCGTTATTGGTACCCGCGTGTGCAAAGAAAGGTATTCTGATAGGCGCCATCCAGAAATGGCAGCACTTGAAAATCTTTTTGCAAGATTCGAGGTCTCGGAAGGAGTGCGGTATATTCAAAACCTTCCCGTGAAAGATCAGTGCTGAGTGAGCAGTATAAAGGAATAATAATGACAGCTTTGGTTGAAGACTCAAGAAGTGCTAAGCAAATTGCGGAAATTTGAGGACTTCGCAGGACATCAGTTTGGCACACATTTTAATTCATACCGGTTTCAAAGGCACCAGAAAATTCTTGGGGAGAACCGTTTAAGGTGTTTTTGTCGTTGGGCTAATGAAAAATTGGCCAATGAAAGACACTTTTTTATTAATGTTTTATTCACGGACAATTCAATGTTCCAGAATGACGGGTTTATGAACAGTCACAACTGTCTTTATTATTATTCTGATATAAACCCACATGTGACAAGGGAAGTTGACCGTCAGTATAGATGGCCGCTAAATACGTGGAGTGAAACTTTTGGTCAATATGTAGTGGAGCCAAATTTTTCCGATAGATATTTAAACTCTCAAGTTTATTCTGATTTTTTTAAGCATGATTTTCCGATCTTACTTGAAGGCATTCCTTTGACAATGCGTCAACGCATGTGGTTCCAGCATGACGGCGACCCTGCCCACTACGGAATTGGAGTAAGAAACTTCTTAAACGATGAAAATCGTAACATAAGAAGCAGCCTTTTTTCCTTAAGATGTTTTACATTTGACATTTTACTGTAAAATAATTAGGGGAGCCAATATTTACAATAGTTTATTTTAACATGGGAATTCCCTATGTCCAGAAATTCAAGATACACAGTGTATATATATATATATATATATATATATATATATATATATATATATATAAAATGTAAATTTCTCGTACGATATCAAAATTATTAATTTGTATACAATTACAAATGAATAATGATGCAATGCTATAAGGGATAGGGTAAAAGTAACTTTATATTTATACGCTTCTTTAACTTTCTACCTCAGCTTCATTTAGGGGATAGGGTTCAAATGAATTAATTTTGCAATATAAGTAATGACCATTTGCTTTAAACATCAAACGTGTAAAAATACGAGTTAATTTTATCTGTGATGAATTCAATAATTTTAACAGGTTCTGAAATTTAGGTATATGATTTTTATTAAGCACCCTGTACATGAAATCATGCATCATTTTGAACATACTCAGCGCCCTCTTTAAATATTGAGTTCATAAATGTATTGGTAAAAAATGACAACTTGCACAAGAAAATATTCTCCATTTAAATAGGTAAGCATAATCTTAATAGCTGATAAAAATATTTAATTTTTTTTGTAAATTACGTTATGATGGATTAGCAAATATTCTGCTTTGAACACTTTACATATATACGAAAACCTATAACATAACCTAAATCTAATACTTAACTTTCTGTTGTGTGTTCACCAGGTGTGGGCCAGTTTGTGCTTGATTAGATGCCCTAGTTACCATGTGCGACTGCTGTGGATCTTCCTTGATGTATACCCAAAATCATCTATGATAAGGATAGCAATCGTTACCAGTTGTATAAATTGTTTCCAATTGGAATCGGAGCACTTAATTTTATTTATAGTATTAAATGCAACAAGTACATAAATTCATCAATTGATTTAATTGATTTAATTATTTATTAATTTTTATTAAAATTTAAACAATCACTTTTATTTCATGTTAATTTTGTTTTAAATCAATTAATATTCATATTTAACATTAATCGTTAACACAATTTCCGAATTTTACATAGATATCGTTTTAGGTTATAAAATTTTAACCGAACATGTACCAACCGCCGATCAGATTTAGGTTAGTTTTATGAAATCAATTTTTTGTGCCTGCTCTAACTTGTACATGTTATTCCTTTGAAAATCTATAATGGACTGATTAGAGAAATTACAAATCTTTACTCTTTTTTTTCTAAATTTTAGCTTTCTACTTAGCAATTTACAATACAAACAAATGCTCTGATTGGATAACACATTTTCTAAATGTTATTAATTTTTAAATTAACAATTATCTTACTTATATGAACAAACACCTTAAAACTAAAATTAGCCAATAAATTCTATAGCAATTCCCTTCAAAATTATACCCCACTTGGCATATTTTGAAACACAACCAATACTTTACACATAAAATCACCGATTTTGTATATAAATGTCAAATATTACATGTTCCTTATAATTAACTAATTCTACTTTTTAGGGACAAAAACATAAGTTCACCCTAAATTCCAGTCTGGCTGTACTCAACATATGCTACACTTTCCAAACGTATGTTCTCCGAAGAGTTCTGATCTGTTTTGTACTCACATACGTTTATTTCACGTATAATTTTAAATCCAGCTTGTACAACTTCAACTAGACCACCCGAGGTAAGGTTTTCTCATAATAATTGTTCACTACGCACACTTAGGTTTTTATAATTTTAATACATACTTTGTAACGTTATCGTTGTCACTGTTTTCTTTCTAAAACTATCTAACACACATCTTATCTAATACAAATTAATTCTCCTTTTTAGGATTGAAGCACAACATACTACTAAGCCAAGATTTTCTATTCATAAACGAATTATATGAATATAATCAACTGAAATACAGAAATTATGCCTTCTGAAGCATATCGAAAACATGAAATGTGAAAATGCATGATTACATATGTGCTTATCTATTCATTATAATAATTTCATAAATATTGCTATATTACACTTATGCTCAATTAAATCCTTGAGAAACTATCCCACGATTACTACTATGTTTCATTATTTTTATATAGCAGTATTATTATACAAAACTATCATCTCTATATATGCAGGGTTGCCCACTAGCCCTTTAATATTAATTTTAGGCGAAAAGGTCACGAGACATTTTTTATTCAGATTTTCATTGTTTACAACCTAAAAATATTTTGAGCCCTCCACGGCTTCCGGTTTTGTCTGTACCCGACCGAACTCAATTATTTTAAATGGAACACCCCATAATTTTAATATTTATCTATATACTGATTTTGAACGAAATTTGTTGCGAAAGGGCCGTACTGATTTTTCTCTAACGACCACGGAAGAAATAGCAAAAGTAGCCTATTTAAATGGAACACCCTTATATTTTTTCATGAATGAACTACTCTTTAAGTTGTATTTGGTTTAATTTGAATTATTTTGTTTTTTCGCCCAATCTTCAAAATAAAATTAAAGGAAGCGTCAAACAATAACACTATTTGCATCATATATTTACTTATTATTATTTGCTGGAGTATAACATTCATTACTAAATCAAGTTACATAAAAACGAACGGTACAAAACACAAAACAGTAAACAATAATTAAGATAACTTCAAACAACCCACCATTACCATGGATTCGAATAAGTGGTTCCGTAAATGGCCGCCCCGATAATTTCTATGGGAATATGTAAAAGAACGTGTATACATTCAAACGATATGAAAAACAGGATACCTGAAGCTTTCAGGTCAATCACGCCTGAAATCTTGGAAGATGTTAACAGAAGTTTTAAAATCGTGCAAGGCAGTGCTTACAAAATAATGGTGGGTTGTTTGAAGTTATTTTAAATTATTGTTTACTGTTTTGTGTTTTGTACCGTTTGTTTTTATGTAAGTTGATTTAGTAATGAATGTTATACTCCAGCAAATAATAATAAGTAAATATATGATGCAAATAGTGTTATTGTTTGACACTTTCTTTAATTTTATTTTGAAGATTAGGCGAAAAAACAAAATAATTCAAATTAAACCAAATACAACTTAAAGAGTAGTTCATTCATGAAAAAATATAAGGGTGTTCCATTTAAAATAGGCTACGTTTGCTATTTCTTCCGTGGTTGTTACAGAAAAATCAGTACGGCCCTTTTGCAACAAATTTCGTTCAAAATCAGTATATCGATAAATATTAAAATTATGGGGTGTTCCATTTAAAATAATTGAGTTCGGTCGGGTACAGACAAAACCGGAAGCCGTGGAGGGCTCAAAATATTTTTAGGTTGTAAACAATGAAAATCTGAATAAAAAATGTCTCGTGACCTTTTCGCCTAAAATTAATATTAAAGGGCTAGTGGGCAACCCTGATATATATATATATATATATATATATATATATATATATATATATATATATATATATATATATATATATATATATATATATATATATATATATATATATATATATATACATTGAGATGATAGTTTTGTATAATAATACTGCTATATAAAAATAATGAAATACAGTAGTAATCGTGGGATAGTTTCTCAAGGATTTAATTGAGCATAAGTGTAATATAGCAATATTTATGAAATTATTATAATGAATAGATAAGCACATATGTAATCATGCATTTTCACATTTCATGTTTTCGATATGCTTCAGAAGGCATAATTTCTGTATTTCAGTTGATTATATTCATATAATTCGTTTATGAATAGAAAATCTTGGCTTAGTAGTATGTTGTGCTTCAATCCTAAAAAGGAGAATTAATTTGTATTAGATAAGATGTGTGTTAGATAGTTTTAGAAAGAAAACAGTGACAACGATAACGTTACAAAGTATGTATTGAAATTATAAAAACCTAAGTGTGCGTAGTGAACAATTATTATGAGAAAACCTTACCTCGGGTGGTCAGTTGAAGTTGTACAAGCTGGATTTAAAATTATACGTGAAATAAACGTATGTGAGTACAAAACAGATCAGAACTCTTCGGAGAACATACGTTTGGAAAGTGTAGCATATGTTGAGTACAGCCAGACTGGAATTTAGGGTGAACTTATGTTTTTGTCCCTAAAAAGTAGAATTAGTTAATTATAAGGAACATGTAATATTTGACATTTATATACAAAATCGGTGATTTTATGTGTAAAGTATTGGTTGTGTTTCAAAATATGCCAAGTGGGGTATAATTTTGAAGGGAATTGCTACAGAATTTATTGGCTAATTTTAGTTTTAAGGTGTTTGTTCATATAAGTAAGATAATTGTTAATTTAAAAATTAATAACATTTAGAAAATGTGTTATCCAATCAGAGCATTTGTATTGTAAATTGCTAAGTAGAAAGCTAAAATTTAGAAAAAAAAGAGTAAAGATTTGTAATTTCTCTAATCAGTCCATTATAGATTTTCAAAGGAATAACATGTACAAGTTAGAGCAGGCACAAAAAATTGATTTCATAAAACTAACCTAAATCTGATCGGCGGTTGGTACATGTTCGGTTGAAATTTTATAACCTAAAACGATATCTATGTAAAATTCGGAAATTGTGTTAACGATTAATGTTAAATATGAATATTAATTGATTTAAAACAAAATTAACATGAAATAAAAGTGATTGTTTAAATTTTAATAAAAATTAATAAATAATTAAATCAATTAGCACTATTGATGAGTTTATGTACTTGTTGCATTTAATACTACAAATAAAATTAAATGCTCCGATTCCAATTGGAAACAATTTATACAACTGGTAACGATTGCTATCCTTATCATAGATGATTTTGGGTATACACCAAGGAAGATCCACAGCAGTCGCACATGGTAACTAGGGCATCTAATCAAGCACAAACTGGCCCACACCTGGTGAACACACAACAGAAAGTTAAGTATTAGATTTAGGTTATATTATAGGTTTTCGTATATGTGTAAAGTGTTCAAAGCAGAATATTTGCTAATCCATCATAACGTAATTTACAAAAAAATGAAATATTATTATCAGCTATTAAGATTATGCTTACCTATTTAAATGGAGAATATTTTCTTGTGCAAGTTGTCATTTTTTACCAATACATTTATGAACTCAATATTTAAAGAGGGCGCTGAGTATGTTGAAAATGATGCATGATTTCATGTACAGGGTGCTTAATAAAAATCATATACCTAAATTTCAGAACCTGTTAAAATTATTGAATTCATCACAGATAAAATTAACTCGTATTTTTACACGTTTGATGTTTAAAGCAAATGGTCATTACTTATATTGCAAAATTAATTCATTTGAACCCTATCCCCTAAATGAAGCTGAGGTAGAAAGTTAAAGAAGCGTATAAATATAAAGTTACTTTTACCCTATCCCTTATAGCATTGCATCATTATTCATTTGTAATTGTATACAAATTAATCATTTTGATATCGTACGAGAAATTTAATTTATATATATATATATATATATATATATATATATATATATATATATATATATATTTATGATTTTGAAAATTTAAATAAATATTAATATTTATTATTTACAGTAAATGTCAAATGTAAACATCTTAAGGAAAAAAGGCTGCTTCTTATGTTACAATTGCATTTACATTTGGTTCATCCGTTTTCGAGAAAATTAGGAAAAACTTAAGGGCTTTTTCCTATTTGATCAAGTGTTCAAATAAATCTCCGTTTGCAGCTACTTTTTCTTCCATGGTGTAATAATTCATTTTTATAAACAAATTTTTCTTTAAAAAGTAATAATCTGTCCCAAATAAAGTTTTAATGATGAATGAATTGTTTATGAACAATGAATGATTTGCAATGACAATAATTATTGTTAGCATTGTCTGTCTAAAGCAAAGCAACCTTGACCAGTTACGGAAAACCCTTAAGTTTATCCTAAATTTCTCGAAAACGGATGAACTAAATGTAAATGCAATTGTAACATAAGAAGCAGCCTTTTTTCCTTAAGAAGTTTTACATTTGAAATTTTACTGTAAAATAATTAGGGGAGCCAATATTTACAATAGTTTATTTTAACATGGGAATTCCCTATGTCCAGAAATTTAAGAGACACAGTGTATATATAATAATTATATCCTCACCTATTTATGTGATTAAAACTCATTCCTATTTTTCTTACTTAGAAATAGATTAGAAATAATTGTTTCCTTTTTACCAAAAAACAACCTAATCACTTGATAGCGTTTCTAAGTAATTTAATATTTATTATAAGTTTTGTTATGAACGAATAAGTTCAAAGGTACATATGTAATTAAAACTTACATCGATTGGTGCTTGTACTTCGATAGCGTAGTTGGTAGGGCGGTACTCCAGCAAAGTACAGGTCGTAAGTTCAAATCCTACTCGAGGTAAACTTTTTATTTATGTATTTAATAAACTTAATAATTTAATATTGTTTCTAATTACACTTGATTATTCTATCTTAACTACATAGATGATAAGAAATACTTTAAGAGACGATGTAAACATCGCCTTCGTGATATTTCATATTGACGTGTGTTAATGATCTCTCAATAAAATATTTAACATCATTTCGTGTGTTAATATAATTAGCGCTGCGAACAGGATTGCCAACAACAAGTGTATTTCAATACTTAATAGGCAGTCTACCACAACTTCACCTGTCTGGAAGTCCCTGCATCTAACTTCAACCGTTTCCGAACTACGAAGCACTTCAACTCCGAGAAAGACTTCACCTCAGCCAGAATACCGAACGCCGTTGCGGACTAAACGTCCACTAGACAACTCCAACTCGTTAGGCATTTCGTAAACAATGCTTTTAACAACACTCTTAATGTAAGTTTCCTTTATAATATTGTCCTTGCTAGGTATAATATACGCACAGATATTTTATGTGTAATATCATAAGGGACAGATCCCCTATAGAACGAAAAAATTCAAACAATTCAAATAAATTATTAGACGTAAGTGATCATAAAATAAAAATGAACTACGCTGAATTAAATATCGCTAAACAAATAGTTCCCCAATATGAAGGGGGAAGTAAAAATGTATCTTATTGTATTCAGCAATCGGAAAAATGTATTAGCCTTTTTCAAAATCAAGAACAAGGTCAAGAAAGTAGTACTCGCAATAGATTATTATATGAAATATGTTGCTCTAAATTAACGGCACTGCTAGAGACGTTTTTATAATTTCAAATTGTCAAACTTGGTATCAAGTAAAAACTGCATTAATAAATCGTTTCGATGATAGTAGAAACGAGAGTTTATTACAAACCGATTTAGTTACATGTTTTCAATTAACTAATGTCACGATTATTACGAACGCATTAGAATAAAATTTGTTTATTAGAATAAATTAATATTAACGAAAGTAACTTAGATTTAAAAAACTATAAAATTAAATTTTTTTATAAGAAAGCATTAGATACGTATTTATCAGGACTATTGGCACCATATTATTCATTTATGAACTATCATACAGTAAACTCGCTAGAAGAATGTTTGTCAAAACTTAAAGATTATGATAACCAACGACAACAGGCGAATTTTATGAATTTTGTGAGAGAAAAAGGTCAAATTAAACAAAATCATAAACCTTCGAATAATGGTTATTAAAAACCTCAACAATTTATATCATATCATAATAATTTATCTAATTTTACCCCTTTTAATACATCTAGGCAATCCAATTATAATTTACGAACTCCCACAAATAATCACCATAGAAAAATTTCTTCCCTCGTGGACCCATAAACATTCCAAATTGCCCCTTTACAACTAGATACCCGACCAACAGTGAAGTATTCAATAAGAGTTGAACCACAACCTACACCAATGTCAATATCAACTAGAAACACGAACAAGAATCATCGACCGAATTTCTCTAAACAACAAAACATTTTTCAACCGACTGGACCACGCAACTTTAAATCAGAAAAATTATTCATTGTTGACGAACGTCACAATAACTCAGCTCCCATTCAAGACTATCTCCGACAATCAAAATGTTAGATATCCCGTACTCAAGGAATTTGGAATCAAGAAGAATATTGACTTTCACGTGATGCACTGGCATGAAAGATTGGATGCACTCTTAGGAAGCGAAGATCTCAGAATACTGAAAGCAAAAATCGACTATGAAAAACAAATCTTAGAAATAGGCGACCACAAAATACCTTTTTTTTTCAAACTAAATCCTCTCAATTTTATACCATTTAAATAAGTCATTTCAAGTTCAATAAATATACCAGTAAATAAATTGACTTCAACCAACAAATAGACGTTCAACCTGTTTTTAACATGGAAATAAAAGAAAATTTTGATACGGAACCAACAAACTTAGACAAAAACACCTCATTTAAATTTGGAAAAAAACCAGAAATCACCGTACTCTGCAAAAAAAATACAAGGACAGTTTTTATAACGAGAATTCAGATTTGATATTCACCAATGCTGTTAAACATAAAATCAGGACCACGGACGATGAACCAGTTTATCACAAATCATGTAGATACCCTCATAACTTAAAATCCAAAAATTATTAGAAAATAAAATAATTCAACCAAGCATTTCTCCTTTTAGCTCACCTGTTTGGATAGTTCCCAAAAAATTTGATGTTAGCAGAAAGAAGAAATGACGTTTAGTGATAGATTACCGCAAGCTCAATGAAAAAACTATCGAAGGATTGAAGAAATTTTAGAAAACCTTAGAAAATGTATATATTTTTCAACTCTAGACCTCGCACAAGGCTTTCACCAGATTGAAATGGACCGAGGATCAATCGAAAAAACCGCCTTTTCTCTAAATAATGGGCATTACGAATACACCAGGATGCCTTTTGGATTGAAAAACGCTCCAACTACTTTTCAAAGAGTTATTGATGACGTTTTAAAATAATATTTGCATAAATTTTGTTTCGCATACGTAGATGATATAGTTATTTTCTCTAAATCTTTGCATGATTATTTGTTACACTTAAAATTAATATTTCAAAAACTTCGACAATATAACCTTAAGGTTCAATTGGATAAATCCGAATTTCTATGTAAGGAAGTTGCATTCTTAGGACATAATTACACCCAATGGTATTAAGCTATATCCCTCAAAACTAGAAGCCATCAGAAATTACCCGTTACCAAAAACCACCAAAGAAATTAAATCATTTCTTGGTTTAATCAGTTACTATCGGAGATTCATACAAAATTTCGCAAAAATAGTTTAACCACTTACGAAATGTTTACAAAAGAGTTCTAAAATCAATCACTTTGACAGAAATTACATAAAAGCCTTCTCACAATGTAAAGAACTACTCTCCAACTCGCCCATCTTAGCTTATCCAGATTTTGATAAAATATTTCGTATAACCACCGATGCTTCCAACGTAGCTATAGGAGGCGTACTATCCCAAAATGACAAACCAATCTCATTCTATTCAAGAACCCAGTGCAGAGAGAAATTATTCTACCATTGAGAAAGAGTTACTATCAATCGTAGAAAACACCAAACACTTTAGACCATACATCTATGGAAAAAAAATTATAATAGAAACGGACCAAAAACCCTTAGTTTGGCTTTTTGCTTTAAAAACTTATAATTTATAATTAGTTAGATTGCTAGTTTTATTTGATTTCAAAACACAATGTGCAGTTCAAGAACCTGTTACGAATCAGAAGGTATTTGTAAATACACGATCAGTCTGAATTTGAACATTGCCCATAACTAGTTTCTTCATAGTAAAGGATCGTTATTCATTAAGAAATATCGTTTACATGTAGAATATCTACTTTCAACGGTTAAAATTTTGTTTCATCCTCTAAAACACAAAAGGAAATGCAATTAACAAGCACAATATTAGCAGTTTATTATTAACACCTTTCATCATGTGTGTTGCATGTGGCAATTACAGGTATAAAAAATTTTCATTTGAATTAAAGAGCCTATTTGAAGTCATTAAGTGTGAATTATAATATATCGTTCTTTTATGTAGTTACTATACGGCAAATAATCCTTTTATGATGTTAAATTGCGTACTATGATACTAACATATCCTTTAAATTATAAAAAGGTACTAAAATGTACTTATATGTTAGGAGTAACCGTACTTCAGTTAATTCAATTTACAAACACTTTTTGTTTCTGTTCATAAAGAAACTAACTTTTTACACCAAATTCATAGTTTTAATCGACACTTCATAGATTTAGTTTTGAGTTATAATTTGTATCAATCCTTAGAGATAGATAGTTTAACCAAATATTTACCCCGAAGTACATTCACACTTGGATTTCGCTTACTAAACCTAACGAACTGTAGAGTATGAAACAAGTGTCTTAATTTTAACTACATAATAACTGGTTACGTTTATCAATCAAAATTGTCCTTTATTAAATTCATTTTTTGTTTAGTGCTACCACGTTAAATTAGTACCGCTTAGAAACCAGTTATATTATTATAGTAGTGATAATTTTTCTATTGGAATAATCTCATTGTGAATAGTTAAGAGCCGTTTTGTAAAATCGGAAACTTATTATTTGATTTGGGAAATTCAAGTTTGAGCCTTCTCAAACAAATTTGTCTAAATTGTGAGACTGTATGTCTATACGTGCACGTGCCTGTAGCCAGGATAACTTAAAAGATACGCAACGGATTTTAATGACACCATATTTATAGTTATTGGTGAAATATTTCTCTTCTATCAAGTTCTGTTAAAATCGGTTTATAGTCAACGATACTTTATAGAGGGCGTTCAAGTAGTTTGTATATTATTAACTCCAAAGTTATCAACTTTAAAGTAAGAAGTGAAGAGAGCTTTTTTACAGTTTATTCAATTTTGCATATCCTTTGTTTATGACAATTTTTGTGGGAGTAATAAATATACATTAAAAAGTTTTTTAAATATATCGAAAATAGTTAGCTTAAGCGATAAGGCCTTTATTAGAGAAAGTACAATCCCGACACCTTTGGCGCCACTTTGTTTGCTGTGGCATCATAGGCCCCGCCCTCTGGGACACCTTTCCCACCACTTTTTGTACACACTCATATGGGGACGTATTTTTGACCTGAAGGTAGAATAGATTTTATTTATTCTGTGTTTATTATTATTAATATGTATTAGGGCCAGTTTTGATTTAAAATATTTCAAAGACATAGAAACCTGGACATAGACCTTAAACATATCGATTATCATCTATGCAATTTTGAAATGACTTCATTAGTGATTTTTATAGAAGCGGTCGACCTTGACGTTCTTAAGATAACATGTATTTTATGTCTATTAATATAATGCATAGTAAGGGTAAAAAATAATTAAACATGAATGAAAACTGCTAAACTGCATTGTTGATATCTTATAGAAGTGGTGGCTTTGGAATTTTTTGGTTAGCTAACATATATTTATTTATTTATGTCTGTCTGAAATGAAGTTTAAACTGTCATTCAGGCATAGATAACTGTTATTGTTTTACAATGTGATTTTATTTTTCGTGATGAGTTTATTATAAAGGAGATTGCATAATTATCCTAAAAAATATTATTAAAATTATTATTACATTTCTTTTAATTCCCATCTACAGATTGTGACCTTTCACCTATACGAAAATTTATTTATACATAGTTTCAATTACTTCAGTTCGTTGTGATTAAAATAAACGAGTAATTCAGTATCAAATTCTTGGCTGATTAAATGGAAATAAACTTGAAGAATTCGAGTACGAAATCCATTACAAGAAAGGAAAGGATAACGTAGCAGATGCTCTATCAAGAGTAGAAATAAATAATCATGACGAAGAAATTTCCTCATTAATCCCGAATATAGATGAAGACTCAAATCGTCTCGAAGAATTTAACGAAATACCTGAAAACAATGACCCCGATAATACAAAACATACTTCACAAGAAAACCCTGTATTTGGCATACCCATTTCAGATAAACCACTTCACAAATTTCAGAAATAAAATAATTTTAAAAACCGGAGATAAGTATAATATTTATATCGAAAAATATTTTAATAAAACGTAATATGTAATAACATCAGAAAAGGACCCGAGTCAGAAAATATTAAAATAATATTAGAAGTCATCAACCCTCAAACTTTGTGCGGAATTTATTTCATGGACAATACACTTAATATTAATAAGTTTATTAACGAATGTGAAACATGTTTAATCAGGAAATACTACCGAAACCCCTATAAACCCAAATTTTCAGGACCATTACTAGCAAAGAAACCTTTTGATATCATCCATATCGATACATTTAGCTTCGAAGGAAGTAAGTTTTTAACCGTAATTGACTTATTCAGCCGTTACACTTAAAGTTATTTTATAAAAGACACAACAGGAATAACTATTTTGAACAAACTAAGACATTACTTTTCTCATCACTCTTACCAAAAAAAATAGCATGTGGCGAAGGGAAAGAATTTAAGAATAAAGTCTCTAGAATATTATAAAATTTTCTAGATAGACCTACACTTTACTACTAATTACAATAGTAACTTTAACTCGCCAATAGAACGTGTACATTCTACATTATTAGAGAAGATAAGAATGTTGAAATTACAAAATAAAAATGAAGATTCAAAAACCCTTATAATAAGTGCTGTATTGACATATAATCAACTCGTACACTCTTCCACTGGATGTATCCCATTTTCACTACTTTACGGACCCTACGAAAACTTGAACGCTCACGAAATTGATGTCGAAAAATCAGTTTAAGAAACATACAATCAAAAGAGAAAAGATGAAATTTTACCCATCTACGACTACAACAAACAGTTAGAAAAAGGAAAAACAAAAATGGAGAAGACTAATACAGAGAAAGAAGACCCCGTTGTTAATGAACCTATTGCTTATTTTACCAGACAAAGAATCAGAAAAACCGACCCTTATTATGACAAAGTAAATACCTCCATTGAAAACAATAAGATTACAGGAATCAGAGATAATACGAAAAGGCAAACAAACATATACACAAGAAAATTAAGACGTACTGAGAAAAAATTCTCATTACAGGACCACTGTTATCAACCAGATCCTGGGCCTTCACATCCAACAATTTAACTTTAAAGAAAAATTAGCCGTAACTAAAATCCTAAACCATTATCATAAGTTTTATTTTTATTTTAATATAACCGAAATAGAGGTAAATTATCATAAAATCTTAACTAATCTAATTAATCTAGAAACTAATACAAATGGAAATGCTATTTCCAAGAAACAAATTAGCATGTTTAAAGAAAATTGTAAAACAATAGAAGACCTCCTGTCAAAATTCCGAAACCATCGTACTAAACGCGCTTTAGCAAACTTTTTAGGCACAGCTATCAAATTTATAATAGGCAATCCAATAAAAATCTAGACTCTTTGTTTAAAAATCAAGAAAAAGTAGTAAAACAAGTAGACCAATACACATCATTCGCTAATCATATAACTACTAGATATTCCGATGACTTGAAAATAATCCAATATAATATCAACTTTTCGTTAAACGCAGTAACAAATTTAAGCAACACTTTTGAAATTCTATTGAATGTGCAATACGAAAACTTTCTATGCACAAAGTTATTAGAAATGCTCCGGAAAATATTATTTCTCAGAAATAACTAATTAGAAATAATTACTTTCAAAGGTTTCATTAAAATTATGAAACACTTACGATTAATGTATAGTAATCAGAGTTGATTGAATTTGACAGTTTACATGCTTTTAAATTATTAGAATTTTAAAAATTTGGCATTATTTCAGTACATGACGTTATCACTTGTATATTATATTTCAATTTTAAATCCAAAAACCTATCAATACTTAGAAATATATCCCATACCTGACATCCTGTTACCACCCTTCAAATACAACTTACGAACCATTGAAAAGAACTATGGACACACTAGAAATGCCAATCGATTGAAACTCAAACGTTGTGCTTTGAAAAATCAATCTTGACCGAATGCTCTTTAATTGACACAAATAAGTGTAACCATGCTAATGTTAATAACGACTTCAAAGTGTACTCACAACTAGAAAATGGAAAATTACTTTTATCTACAAAAACTAGCTTATAAGTAATCGAAGAATGCAATGGAAGACTAGAATACTTCAAAATAGTGAACAGTGCCTTAATTTCAACGGACAGACAGTGTCCGTAGTGATTGGCAAAGAAACTTTTAACAACAAATATAGCAATTTTACTTTTACAGAACAAGTCACATTAAATAATTATATTCCCAATAAGGTTGTAAATCTAAAACAAAAACATTTGAATGATTTACAAGATCTTAGAGAAGCCAGAGCCGTAGAACCCAATATACAATTGAAACCAATAGTGCATATGGCACACTTATCGACATCATTAATTTTGCTTGCTGTTATAATTATCCTTTGTATCATAACATTTGTATTTAGAAATAAGATACTAAAATGTGTAAGGAATAAACAAGTGGAATGTCAAATACCTTTTCAACAAATTAAAAATAATTTTTCCAAGAACGAGGACGTTCGTTCTTAAGGGAGGAGGAATTATATCCTCACCTATTTATGAGATTAAAACTCATTACTATTTTTCTTACTTAGAAATAGATTAGAAATAACTGCTTCCTTTTTCCAAAAAACAACTTAATCACTTGATTATTCTATCTTAACTACATAGATAAGAAATACTTTAAAAGAATATCGCCCTCGTGAGATTTCATATTGCCGTATGTTAGTGATCTCTCAATAAAATATTTATCATTTCATGTATTAATATAATTATATATATATATATATATATATATATATATATATATATATAATATATATATATATATATATATATATATATATATATATAAAAGTATTAACTAATTGCTTAGTATTATCAGGGCCTGCGGCTAACTAGGGTCTTAGTAAGTTTAAAACTTTCATACCTGCCAATATTTCGGAGAATTTTACTGTCATTAACTATTGATGATTACTAAGGCCTGATGTTACATTTTAAAAAAAAATTGAAAATTTTATGTGCCAAGCAACATGTGCTTGCATTAGTATTTAAAATTAAATAGTTAATACGAATAATAGATAAAAACTAAACTATGAATATATAATGAACCTAACTGAAAGAAGCACCATTATAACAGGTGCTCAAAAGGTTCATAATAGAGGTCGAAACATAGGTTTATGCATCTCCTTAAATTTTGTGTTGCTCTTAAAATGTTTCGCATTTTGGTCCCTTCTAGCGTTATGGGCGCAGCACCGTTGCTAGAACCAGATATTATTCAAGCGGTTGAGGCAAATATTATTATCAATGTAATCCGTGAGATATGCCCTTAAAAAGTATCCATCTGCAGTTAAAGTGTTATAATAAATGTATGGATAGATTATTCTGTTTTAGTTGAACATATTGAGACGTTTCATCCATCAATATCTCACTACCGGTAAGTTTGTGAATTCCGTATCACTCTGATTATTACACACACGCACCAAACCGGAGATATTTACTAAGCGACATATCAGGTACCACCATGTTCGAGGATTTTAAATCCAAGGTGTCATACTAATCACATCGCTTACGTGTGAGGGCAAAAAATATTTCATTTGAACTACTGGGGCACGAAGAATGCAAACAATGCAAAGAGTAGATATGCTATGTCACTTCTGGAGCACTTTTGATAATAATAATAATACACCTTCCCGTACAGTGCACATTAAGGTCAATGGTTTTCAAGGTCATCGTATACATTACCTGCATCAAGGTATATTCCTCAAGGTCATTGAAGTAACTAGAAAAGTGACTAGACTGGTTTTCAAGGTCATTGGCGCCCCTGCATATTGTCTACATCAAGGTCAATGGTTTTTCAAGGTTATCGTACCCATTACCTCTATACATATTCCTCAAGATCATCACATTGCCTGTCAAAGTACAAGGTTTTTCAAGGCCACGTTCCGTGTATGTCTTCAAGGCCAGGAAATGGTCAAGGTCACCAATCAATTCTCCGGTTGAGTGTTAATTTGAAAGAAATTTTCAAGGACACGCCCCCCAATTCAAGGAAGTCCATTTACCTCTGTCTCAAGCCCTGAGGTATGATACAGATTGTTGTCTAAGCATGCTTAGAAAATAGATTGTTATCTCAATTCTGAGAAATCAAGAACAAAGGGGGTACGCTTCAAAGTCTATACTTATAATTTTCAAGATAAATGAACAACGACGATCTATTGTTCCGTTATTCTAAAAATAGATTGTTATCTCAATTCTAGGAAATCAAGAACAAAGACGATGCATTGTCGAGGGTTCAAAGTCTATGCTTACAATTTTCGAGGTAAAAGAACAAAGGCGATTCATTGTTTTAGGTGAGTCATAGCTTCTAGGAAATCAAGAACAAAGACGATACATTGTATAAAGTCTATACTTATAATTTTCAAGGTAAATGAACAAAGACGATCCATTGTTCTGGTTGATTTATAAAAATAGATTGTTATCTCAATTCTGAGAAATCATGAATAAAGGTGATCCATTGTTCAAAGTCTATGTTTATCATTTTCAAGGCCACATGAGAGAACAAAGACGATTCATTATTCTGGTCGAGTCATAAAAATAGATTGTTATCTCAATTCTAGGAAATCAAGAATAAAGGGGGCCCATTGTTCAAAGTCTATGCTTTCAAGGTCACACGAGAGAACAAAGGCGATTCATTGTTTTGGCTGAGTCGTAGCTTATGAAAAGGTGATCTGAACTTATCCGACCTTACCCGAACTTATCTCTATATAAGTAGATAAAGAACAGTCCCACGTCAGTCGATACATTGCAATCGTCACAACAACAAATTACCTAAAGTAAAAAGCAACTATTATTACTTAATCACCAGTCTGTGCATCATATTTTTACAATCGTGACTAGAAGTTTTATTGTAAACCGAGCAATTTGTTAAAAGTTCATTACGTGTGTGCTTCATATTGCTAGCTATGAGTATGCCAAGTAGTAGTGAGATGGTTAATTTAACAAGGCGTGTTGTTTTCTTATTGAAAACAAAAAAGGAATTTGCGAGGCACATCCGTATAGTTAACACCAATATCAAGCTATTGCAAGATATAATTAAACATAAAATTTATTATGAAACCAATGAAAGTCTGCTTAAGCTTGAGAGCAATTTAGCGTTGCTCAAGTGCTGTCTGGTTAGATTGAGACGGTTAAAGAACGCTTCAGAGAAAGTTGGTAGTGGAACTGTCAATAAAAAAGGTATTCATAAATTACGTTGGTACCCCCTAGACTCATGTTTTAATGGTAGGCTGCTTACCGGAATTATAATCAATATGTCAAACATTAAGGACCCTTTGATATTTTTACTAAACACGTATTTATAGCTTTGCACGTAAGGTGAAATTAATGTTAAGGATATCTATGCTAAAGGTAAATGTGGTCTTAGGTTGCAATTTTATGCAACCCCAAAATCATAATTTGAGTTGAAGACTTTTGCCACAAAAAATTGCGTTATTGATATTTCAACCAATATGCGTGTCTGGTACAATGAAAACGTGTATAAGTTACGGATAAAATTAGAGGAATTTTCCGAAAGGGATTCCGGTTGGGCAGTACACGAAGTCTTACATTTAAAAGTGAATATTAATAGCTATGTCCCATTTAAAGGCGGTCATTCAACCTATGTTAAAGTTCCTCGCTTCATAGCAGTAAAGCGTGCTGTTGTTAATGTTAAAAATAACGATGAGTTTTGCTTCCTGTGGGCCGTTGTTTCAGCATTATATCCCGCGCAGCGTAATACAGAAAGGGTTCAAAGTTATCCCCATTTTAGAGATGTTTTGAAGTACCATTCAATTCACTTCCCCATTCAGCTGGATGATGTAAAAAAATTTGAGAAACTAAACAACCTCGCAATTAATTTGTACTGCATAAATGGTAAAAAAGTTGTACCCTTTGTATTGAGTAATCAGCAAAGCGATAAAGAACCCATAAATCTTTTAATACTTTCGGCCGGGGATGACACTGTACACCATTTCACATGGATTAAAAATATGTCAGCTTTATTTTCAAAACAGATATCAAAACATGGTCATAAGAACGTAATTTGTAACCGATGTTTGAATCATTTTTGGTCTGATGTAGCTTTAGAAAAGCATTTACCATATTGCAGTCAACTTAATCAATGCTCTACTAGGCTGCCTACCGAAGCGTAAATGAATTTACAGTTCAAAAATTTCGCATTCCAAGAAAAGGTGCCATTTGCCATTTATGCCGATTTAGAAAGCATTTTAGAGAAGTGTGCAAATGGTATCGAAAGTAATACTCTATTTCACTCCAAACACACACCTTTCAGTATTGCTTACTATTTGAAGTGTTCATATGATGATTCTTTATCTCGATTTAGGCTTTATAGAGGAAAGGATTGCATTCAATGGTTTGTTAACGAGCTTCAAAGTATTGCACATTGGGCTACCGAAATAATCAATCAAATTATTCCAATGGGTACTTTAAGTCTCAGTGAGGTTGAGCAATTTGAAAGCGCCACGATTTGTCACATTTGTCGGAAACCATTTACTAATTCTGATATAAAAGTTAGAGACCATAATCATCTTACAGGAGCATTTCGAGGGGCAGCGCACCCGGCATGTAACCTAAACTATACAGACTCCCACATTCTGCCAGTTGTATTCCATAATTTATCAGGTTATGATTCTCATTTCATCATTAGAGAATTGGCTTGTGTTCCCGGTTCGATTTCACTACTGCCCATAAACAAAGATTTATTGACTCTTTCAGATTTATGAGCAGTAGTATTGAAAAGTTGTCAGACTATTTGGAGGATAGTAAAAAAATTAGTAGTTGGCAAAGGTGTTTCCTTATGAGTATATTGATACGTGGGATAAATTAAACGAGACCACGCTCCCGCCCAAAGAAGCATTTTTCAGTCATCTTAATAATGAGGGAATCAGTGATGAGAGTTTTGCGCATGCGGTTAACGTTTGGAACAAGTTTAGTATTAAATCGTTAGGGGATTACTCGGATTTGTATCTAAAAACAGACGTTCTACTTTTAGCAGATATTTTCGAGAACTTTCTGCAAACTTGTTTAAGTACTTACGAGCTTGTTCCACTGCACTATTATACAGCTCCCGGTTAAGCATTCGATGCTATGCTTAAAATTACACAAGTAAAGTTAGAATTATTTACAGACATTGATATGTTAATGTTTATTGAAAGAGGGATTAGCGGTGGTGTAGCTCAATGTTCAAATCGGTATGCTAAAGCTAACAATAAGTACATGGGGGAAAAATTTGATCCCACCTCCGAAAGTGTGTATTTAATGTACTACGACGTGAATAATTTATATGGAGCCGCCATGTCAGAATTTCTACCATTTGGCGATTTTTCTTTTGTTGATGAAGCTAATATTGAAAGTATAGATTTAATAAACCATCCTGATGATTAGGAAATTGGTTATATAGTCGAGTGTGATTTAGACTATCCTATAGAATTACATGAGTCACAGTGATCTACCGCTGGCACCCGAACATATGGTTCCACCCACACCTGATTCCAAAATGAAAAAATTACTGCTTACCTTGTATCCAAAACGTAATTATGTAATTCATTACAGAAATTTGAAAGTATATATAAAATATGGATTGAAGTTGGTAAAAGTACACCGTATATTACGTTTTAAACAGTCCCCGTGGTTAAAAAATATATAGATTCAAATAAACTTTCACCATTCTTCTTCTTCGACCGACGTTTAAACCCAATTCCAAATTTTCTCTTTGCCTTCATGGTGGTACCGACTGCTAAAGCTGCAGCTCGTTCACCTAACGTTGCGTCTGCTGATTTAAAGCGTTCCCAAGCTTTTTCTTCTAAAATTTTATCTGCTCTATGTCGACTTTCTAAATCTTGGTAGTCTCTATAACTGATATCATGCAGTTTGCACTGCGCATCTAATTGATTAATACCGGGGTCTCCGCGTGCTAGTCGTTTCTCTAATTTTGTACCGCGACCACAATACTGGTAACCGGGTAAATGCAATTCCACCGGTAGCTTATTAACTAAACCACCTGCACTCTTCCGCTTCTTACCTATCATTGTTCACCTTGAGGGATAGGGCAGGGTATTTATACCTAAAATCGTGTAAAACTTTATTTTTAGTAAATGCTATACATTAGATAAGCAGGGCGATAGTACAATATTTCCATTAAGCATACAGTGTTATGTGAATTACTATTATACTTGACATTTATAACATCATGAATGTCTTTATAAATGTCATCATCACCGAATTCCTTCTCACGAAAACGACGGTAGTCAACCACTTGTCGTATGAATTTTTCATAGAAACAGGCCAGATTGTAAGATTCAAGAAATTCCAATCTATAGCTTACTATGTCCTTCAACTCGAATAGTTCTTCTATGTTATGGGTATTGAATGTACATGAACAACAGTTGTAGTTTTGTATCATAACCGTTTTCAAAATTCTCTCATATCCTTTAAGCAATTCCCAATTGTAATAAATACCGAGATTGCTAGATAGAGATTCGTAATCTTGCTCATGTATTATATCCTCCTCGTTTACATGTGACCAATCAATTTGGCTTTCAATTTCTTGAGATCGGAAAAATTGTATTTCTACATATCTTAGAAGTTCATTCCATTCCTTCACGTCTAATACCAAATTATCGCTGTTCCCACATCCTATACGCACTACTGGTGCAAGGTTAAGGTGTGTACTGTATCCAATTTCAATATGCATATCGTTCAATAGGTTATAGGAAGCACAATCGATTAAGTATTCATTAGCTGCCTGTTTATACACCTCAGCCCTATATTGAAATGATGATGACCAGTCAAAATAACCTTCATCATGTTTCTCTTCATTTTTGCTACTACTACTACTACCATCACTATTTTGACAGCATGAACAACAAAATGTTAAATTATTATTCATATTGTTATTACATGAAGTATCCAGGAGTGATTTTATTGCTTTTTTCATGACTTTACTTGTCCACAACCGCACTACGACTAAACACTACGAAATGAGCATGTTTACATATGGTTGGAGTAATGTTCCATGATCCAGCAAAGGTATTACAAAATGTTAAGTCCCATGTATATTTACTTAAATCGATTTTTTATCCGTATATTGCGGTAGTTTTATAAAAAAATATTTTACTTGTTAGATAACCTAATCAGTCTGAACAATGCATCGTCTTTATTCTCAGAATTTCAGAAGCTACGACTCAACAATGAATCGTCTTTGTTCTCTCACCTTGGAAATTGTAAGCATAGACTTTGAACCGTTGAACAATGTATCGTCTTTATTCTTGATTTCCTAGAATAGAAGTGTATTTAACAATCTATTTTCGACCTGAACAATGGAATGTCTTTGTTCTCTCATCTTACCTTGAAAATTGTAAGCATAGACTTTGAAGCGTTGACAATGCATCGTCTTTGTTCTTGATTTCCTAGAATTGAGATAACAATCTATTTTTAGAATAACGGAGCAATGGATCGTCTTTGTTCATTTCTCAGAGGTGTGACCTTGTAAGCACAAACTTTAAATCGTTGACAATGGACCGCCTTTGTTCTTGAAAGAGATGTATTTAGATAACAATCTATTTTTATAAATCAACCAGAACAATGGGCCCCCTTTGTTCTTGATTTCTCAGAGGTGTGACCTTGAAAATTGTAAGAATAGACTTTGAACCGTCGGCTTGAACAATAGACCCCCTTTGTTCTTGATTTCCTGGAATTTCAGAAGCTATAACTCAGCCAAAACAATAGATCGCCTTTGTTCTCTCATGTGGCCTTGAAAATGATAAACATAGACTTTGAAGCGTTGACAATAGATCGCCTTTATTCTTGATTTCTCAGAATTGAGATAACAATCTATTTTTATAAATCAACCAGAACAATGAGTCGCTTTTGTTCTTAAAGGTGTGACCTTGAAAATTGTAAGCATAGACTTTGAAGCGTCGACGATGCATCGTCTTTGTTCTGTAGAATTGAGATAACAATCTATTTTTAAAATAACTGAACAATGGATCGTCTTTGTTCATTTCTCAGAGGTGTGGCCTTGTAAGCATAAACTTTAAATCGTTGACAATGGATCGCCTTTGTTCTTGAAAGAGATGTATTATGGTTTTAGATAAAATGCGCCACCAGCGATCGATTCCATCATACGATTATGGCGCGATGTCTTCTCTTGCAATTTTTTGGCATTTTTTGCATCATTGACTGCTTTGGCAATTCCCGATGCACCACCAGCTAAAGCACCGATTGCTGATAATCCTGCGAATAACGGAATAAGAAATGGTAAAACACCTCCTTGTTTAGGTAAGGGAATTGCTCTAGGAACTTTAATGTTTTTCTTTCCCCCCAACCTTTTTACTACACGTTTTGCCGTTGACAGTGCTGACTTTATAGTGTCGGTGAAATCTCAGTTAGCTTTCATTTCTTTAGCTATTATTTTCCGCACATGCAATAAACTTTCACCATTCTTCTTCTTAGACCGACGTTTAAACCCCATTCCAAATTTTCACTTTGCCTTCATGGTGGTACCGACTGCTACAGCTGCAGCTCGTTCACCTAACGTTGCGTCTGCCAATCTAAAGCGTTCCCAAGCTTTTTCTTCTAAAATTTTATCTGCTCTATGTCGACTTTCTAAATCTTGGTAGTCTCTATAACTGATATCATGCAGTTTGCACTGCGCATCTAATTGATTAATACCGGGGTCGCCGCGTGCTAGTCGTTTCTCTAATTTTGTACCGCGACCACAATACTGGTAACCGGGTAAATGCAATTCCACCGGTAGTTTATTAATTAGTGTATTAACTAAACCACCTGCACTCTTCCGCTTCTTACCTATCATTGTTCACCTTGAGGGATAGGGCAGGGTATTTATACCTAAAATCGTGTAAAAACTTTATTTTTAGTAAATGCTATACATTAGATAAGCAGGGCGATAGTACAATATTTCCATTAAGCATACAGTGTTATGTGAATTACTATTATACTTGACATTTATAACATCATGAATGTCTTTATAAATGTCATCATCACCGAATTCCTTCTCACGAAAACGACGGTAGTCAACCACTTGTCGTATGAATTTTTCATAGAAACAGGCCAGATTGTAAGATTCAAGAAATTCCAATCTATAGCTTACTGTGTCCTTCAACTCGAATAGTTCTTCTATGTTATGGGTATTGAATGTACATGAACAACAGTTGTAGTTTTGTATCATAACCGTTTTCAAAATTCTCTCATATCCTTTAAGCAATTCCCAATTGTAATAAATACCGAGATTGCTAGATAGAGATTCGTAATCTTGCTCATGTATTATATCCTCCTCGTTTACATGTGACCAATCAATTTGGCTTTCAATTTCTTGAGATCGGAAAATTGTATTTCTACATATCTTAGAAGTTCATTCCATTCCTTCACGTCTAATACCAAATTATCGCTGTTCCCACATCCTATACGCACTACTGGTGCAAGGTTAAGGTGTGTACTGTATCCAATTTCAATATGCATATCGTTCAATAGGTTATAGGAAGCACAATCGATTAAGTATTCATTAGCTGCCTGTTTATACACCTCAGCCCTATATTGAAATGATGATGACCAGTCAGAATAACCTTCATCATGTTTCTCTTCATTTTTGCTACTACTACTACTACCATCACTATTTTGACAGCATGAACAACAAAATGTTAAATTATTATTCATATTGTTATTACATGAAGTATCCAGGAGTGATTTTATTGCTTTTTTCATGACTTTACTTGTCCACAACCGCACTACGACTAAACACTACGAAATGAGCATGTTTACATATGGTTGGAGTAATGTTCCATGATCCAGCAAAGGTATTACAAAATGTTAAGTCCCATGTATATTTACTTAAATCGATTTTTATCCGTATATTGCGGTAGTTTTATAAAAAAGTATTTTACTTGTTAGATAACCTAATCAGTCTGAACAATGCATCGTCTTTATTCTCAGAATTTCAGAAGCTACGACTCAACAATGAATCGTCTTTGTTCTCTCACCTTGGAAATTGTAAGCATAGACTTTGAACCGTTGAACAATGTATCGTCTTTATTCTTGATTTCCTAGAATAGAAGTGTATTTAACAATCTATTTTCGACCTGAACAATGGAATGTCTTTGTTCTCTCATCTTACCTTGAAAATTGTAAGCATAGACTTTGAAGCGTTGACAATGCATCGTCTTTGTTCTTGATTTCCTAGAATTGAGATAACAATCTATTTTTAGAATAACGGAGCAATGGATCGTCTTTGTTCATTTCTCAGAGGTGTGACCTTGTAAGCACAAACTTTAAATCGTTGACAATGGACCGCCTTTGTTCTTGAAAGAGATGTATTGAGATAACAATCTATTTTTATAAATCAACCAGAACAATGGGCCCCATTTGTTCTTGATTTCTCAGAGGTGTGACCTTGAAAATTGTAAGAATAGACTTTGAACCGTCGGCTTGAACAATAGACCCCCTTTGTTCTTGATTTCCTGGAATTTCAGAAGCTATAACTCAGCCAAAACAATAGATCGCCTTTGTTCTCTCATGTGGCCTTGAAAATGATAAACATAGACTTTGAAGCGTTGACAATAGATCGCCTTTATTCTTGATTTCTCAGAATTGAGATAACAATCTATTTTTATAAATCAACCAGAACAATGAGTCGCTTTTGTTGTTAAATGTGTGACCTTGAAAATTGTAAGCATAGACTTTGAAGCGTCGACAATGCATCGTCTTTGTTCTGTAGAATTGAGATAACAATCTATTTTTAAAATAACTGAACAATGGATCGTCTTTGTTCATTTCTCAGAGGTGTGACCTTGTAAGCATAAACTTTAAATCGTTGACAATGGATCGCCTTTGTTCTTGAAAGAGATGTATTATGGTTTTAGATAAAATGCGCCACCAGCGATCGATTCCATCATACGATTATGGCGCGATGTCTTCTCTTGCAATTTTTTGGCATTTTTTGCATCATTGACTGCTTTGGCAATTCCCGATGCACCACCAGCTAAAGCACCGATTGCTGATAATCCTGCGAATAACGGAATAAGAAATGGTAAAACACCTCCTTGTTTAGGTAAGGGAATTGCTCTAGGAACTTTAATGTTTTTCTTTCCCCCCAACCTTTTTACTACACGTTTTGCCGTTGACAGTGCTCAGCCCTATATTGAAATGATGATGACCAGTCAGAATAACCTTCATCATGTTTCTCTTCATTTTTGCTACTACTACTACTACCATCACTATTTTGACAGCATGAACAACAAAATGTTAAATTATTATTCATATTGTTATTACATGAAGTATCCAGGAGTGATTTTATTGCTTTTTTCATGACTTTACTTGTCCACAACCGCACTACGACTGAACACTACGAAATGAGCATGTTTACATATGGTTGGAGTAATGTTACATGATCCAGCAAAAGGTATTACAAAATGTTAAAAACCATAATATGTGTATTTACTTAAATCAATTTTTTATCTGTATATTGTGGTTAATAAAGTCTTATAAAAAACGTTTTACTTGTTAGATGACCTAATCAGTCTGAACAATGCATCGTCTTTGTTCCCAGAATTTCAGAAGCTATGACTCAGCCAAAACAATAGATCGTCTTTGTTCTCTCATGTGGCCTTGAAAATTGCAACCATAGACTTTGAACAATGGGCCCCCTTTATTCTTGCTTTCCTAGAATTGTGATAACAATCTATTTTTAAAAATTATAACGGAACAATGGATCATCTTTGTTCATTTCTCAGAGGTGTGACCTTATAAGCATAAACTTTAAATCGTTGGTTAGAACAATGGATCGCCTTTGTTCTTGAAAACTGATTTCTCAGAATCGAAGTGTATTTAGATAACAATCTATTTTTATAAATCAACCAGAACAATGAATCGTCTTTGTTCATTTCTCATGTAACCTTTGAAAATTGTAAGCATAGACTTTGAAGCGTTGACAATGCATCGTCTTTGTTCTGTAGAATTGAGATAACAATCTATTTTTAAAATAACTGAACAATGGATCATCTTTGTTCATTTCTCAGAGGTGTGACCTTGTAAGCATAAACTTTAAATCGTTGACAATGGATCGCCTTTGTTCTTGAAAGAGATGTATTTAGATAACAATCTATTTTTTATAAATCAACCAGAACAATGGATCGTCTTTGTTCATTTCTCGGAGGTGTGACCTTGAAAATTGTAAGAATAGACTTTGAACCGTCGGCTTGAACAATGCATCGTCTTTGTTATTGAATTCCTAGAATTGAGATAACAATCTATTTCAACCTGAACAATGAATCGTCTTTGTTCTCTCATGTGGCCTTGAAAATTGTAAGCATAGACTTTGAACAATGGACCCCCTTTGTTCTTGATTTCCTGGAATTTCAGAAGCTATGACTCAGTAAAAACAATGAATCGCCTTTGTTCTCTCGTGTGACCTTGAAAGCATAGACTTTGAACAATGGGCCCCCTTTATTCTTGATTTCCTAGAATTGAGATAACAATCTATTTTTATGACTCGACCAGAATAATGAATCGTCTTTGTTCTCTCATGTGGCCTTGAAAATGATAAACATAGACTTTGAACAATGGATCACCTTTATTCATGATTTCTCAGAATTGAGATAACAATCTATTTTTATAAATCAACCAGAACAATGGATCGTCTTTGTTCATTTACCTTGAAAATTATAAGTATAGACTTTGAACAATGTATCGTCTTTGTTCTTGATTTCCTAGAAGCTATGACTCACCTAAAACAATGAATCGCCTTTGTTCTTTTACCTCGAAAATTGTAAGCATAGACTTTGAACCCTCGACAATGCATCGTCTTTGTTCTTGATTTCCTAGAATTGAGATAACAATCTATTTTTAGAATAACAGAACAATAGATCGTCTTTGTTCATTTACCTTGAAAATTATAAGTATAGACTTTGAAGCGTACCCCCTTTGTTCTTGATTTCTCAGAATTGAGATAACAATCTATTTTCGACCTGAACAATGCATCGACTTTGTTCTCAGAATTTCAGAAGCTATGACTCAGCTAAAATAATAGATCGTCTTTGTTCTTTTACCTTGAAAATTGTAAGCATAGACTTTGAAGCGTACCCCCTTTGTTCTTGATTTCTCTTAGATAACAATCTATTTTCGAGCAGAATAATGCATCGTCTTTGTTCTTGATTTCCTAGAATTGAGATAACAATCTATTTTTAGAATAACAGAACAATAGATCGTCTTTGTTCATTTACCTTGAAAATTATAAGTATAGACTTTGAAGCGTACCCCCTTTGTTCTTGATTTCTCAGAATTGAGATAACAATCTATTTTCGACCTGAACAATGCATCGTCTTTGTTCTCAGAATTTCAGAAGCTATGACTCAGCTAAAACAATAGATCGTCTTTGTTCTTTTACCTTGAAAATTGTAAGCATAGACTTTGAAGCGTACCCCCTTTGTTCTTGATTTCTCTTAGATAACAATCTATTTTCGAGCAGAATAATGGATCGTCTTTGTTCTCTCGTATGGAGGGTTGCGAAACAGCCCTCTGATTTGGGAAACGGCTACCTGTTTTTAGGAAACGGGTACCTGTTTTTAGGAAACGGACCCCCTGTTTTAGGAAACGGCTACCTGTTTTGGGAAACGTACCTGTTTTGGGGGCGTGGTCATAGTAATCGTTGCTTGATGACCTTGAAGCATGCTTAGACAACAATCTGTATCATACCTCAGGGCTTGAGACAGAGGTTAATGGACTTCCTTGGATTGGGGGGCGTGTCCTTGAAAATTTCTTTCAAATTAACACTCAACCGGAGAAATGATTGGTGACCTTGACCATTTCCTGGCCTTGAAGACATACACGGAACGTGGCCTTGAAAAACCTTGTACTTTGACATAGGCAATGTGATGATCTTGAGGAATATGTATAGAGGTAATGGGTACGATGACCTTGAAAAACCATTGACCTTGATGTAGACAATATGCAGGGGGCGCCAATGACCTTGAAAACCAGTCTAGTCACTTTTCTAGTTACTTCAATGACCTTGAGGAATATACCTTGATGCAGGTAATGTATACGATGACCTTCAAAACCATTGACCTTGATGTGCACTGTACGGGAAGGTGTATTATTATTATTATTATCAAAAGTGCTCCAGAAGTGACATAGCATATCTACTGCAAAGAGTTCAAATTACATGAGCATAATTAAGAAAATATTCAAGATGTTCTATTCGGACCAATCACAAGATTCGGGCCATTGTAACTAGAGAACCTTGTCATATACACTCTGCTTTTATTATGTTGCCAAGGGTAAACACTTTTAAGAAAGTAGTTTTCGTTAACAGGCTTATAGCTTATAATGAAAGTGTTGTACCAGAGGGTTAAATTCATTCGCTGTTTTGTGGCACGAAGGTGTTTCAGACAGAGACAATGAAAATATCACCAGTTATTTCTATTCATTTCTGAAGAGACATAGAGTTGCCCAACAAATAATTATATGGTTAGACAACGGTTCTAGCCAGAATAGGAATTGATGTCTTTTAACCTTTATAGTGAGGATGATTCATTCTACTGAAATATCTGCCATTGATATATTTCTGAATTATTTTGAACCCGTACATACACTTATGTTGTCAGATAGCTTCCACTACCTCTTAAAAAACAGGGCGAGACGTATGACCTCAAGGAGTTACAAGAAAAACGCAACTAGACCGCTCTCTCGGATATTGTTCAGATTAAAGCTAGCCGTGGCCAGTTTGTACAACACTACAAAACCTCATTTAGTGAGGAGTTGGAATTTGTCTGCAAGAACGCTGCGAAAAGAACAAAAATTTTATCAGCCGATGTTGTAAGTCGAACCGAACCTCGAGGATTCCCTAAATCGAAGAAGTAAGTGCTGAGTAAATCTCTTGGAGGAATTCTTCCTGAAAACAGGAAAACTTTCTGGAAAAACTTGTCAGAATGTGAAGATAAATAGTTATTCCATTGAATTGAACATGTATAGTAAATAGTTAATTACTTTTTTTTTAGAAAATAGGAGAACGTGTTTAAAAACTTACAAACGTATATAGTTTCTTTAAATAAAATGTTCAAATTTTTTTATAATAGTTTTTACATTCATTAAAAAAAGGAACTAATTTTGTCATCTTTTCGATTAAAATTCAGTTACGGCAATTTTTGTTAATTATGAACGAATGACTCCTAAGCTGAAATGTCTCTACCTTAGATACGAATATGACGGAGATAAGGCATTATATGATTTAGCATCAAGAGACATATATTTAACGGTAAAGACCGTATCTGACTTTTTTGTATTAACTTAATAAAAATCATAGAAAATCTTGTTTAATCGATTTTCCTTGTCATTTTACATACTAAACCACCTTTTTCATATCTTATGTATTACACTGTAAGGACTACTAAGGAAACTTTAACAATTCGACCTCTATCAAACCTGCTTAACTGCCGAAAATTTTGGCGTCTTCGCACTCGAGGCATCGTGATTCAATTAAAGAAGCTTTTTGTAATGTGTTTTACCTTTTAAATGGCAACTGTAGTTACACATGATTTTAAGGCTACGTAATCGTAAATGTTTTTGAAAGAGGTTAACGCAAAAATACATACAAATACAAAATATTCATAATTACTGGGTGTTCTTCTTTCTATGTCACTTAGATGCCACATTGTAGGTACAGTTCACACTTGGAATGGTTAAACATTCTTAGTCTATCCACTATATATATATATATATATATATATATATATATATATATATATATATATATATATATATATATATATATATATATATATAAACAAACTAAGATAGATACGATACCTACCGCAGGCTACCACAGACCCGCCAGTTACCCTTAGATCTTTTATGTATACTTTTGCTTTCTCATATACGTACGTATAAAGAGAAAGCTATGTAATCGGTTTCAATTTTTAAACACCTTTTTTACATTTCTCGACGTTTTGTAGCCTAAACAATACGAAAAACACATTTTTAGAAAAGAAAATCTCGTGTCTTATTGTATGTCTGTGTGTGAGTGTGCGCGGTATCTTTTGAAACATTAAAATTATCGATAAAGAATAAGTTTTTAGAAAAAAAATTCCGTGTCTGTCTGTGTGTCTGTGCGGGATATCTTTTAAATCATTAAACCTATCGATATGAAATTAGGTACAAAAATTCTTTGCCTTAAAATCTATGCCAACTTCGTTAATCATTAAAATCCAACTAGTGTCGGGGCATTTGCAGGGGATTAGAAAATTAAAAAAATTCATTGCTTCAAATTTTAAAAAGTTAGATAATTAAAAAACAACTATTGCTTTTTCATACAATTTAAAAATAAACCGGCGCTAAAAAAGGATTATTCGTACTGGTACAGGTGTCTTACTGGACCCTGGTTCGATATTGTGCGTAAAACAAAGTGCTTTATTCTCTCTTTAAAATATTTTAATTGAATTTCTTTAGTATGTTTGCAACTGTTCAGACCGTATACCTTTTCTATAGAAAAGACCAATACCTTTTTCATAAACAAAAATTTTAAATTTACATTTACTTTATGCAGGGTTGAAAATATTCTTAATTACTGTTGATATCGACTTAACTAGGTGATCGTGGTATAGAGATGCTAATTAAACTTATTACTACGGAGTTATGTGCAGTGGGTAATTGCTAAATGTTAATTGAAAATCTTAATATGATGTTAGAGGTGTATTTGTCTTGACTTGGCATCTACTTAATAAAATAACTAATTTTAATATGTTAAAATATTAAGGCTGGATTATTGCATAGCGATTTCATCAATTCCAAATTTACGCTAACAAAAAAATTAGGTTTTATTAAGGAAAAGAATTTACATTAACGGGCTTAAATAACAATAATAATAAAGGCTTTTATTGAAAAATAAATTACAGTTCTACATCAATAAATACATAAAACAAACTTAGATTACTCATCATAATTACACTATAAAACACAATTTAAACTTCTGTATCCATTGTGCGAAGTTCAGAAGTTATCATAACTAATAACGTCTGCTCTTGAACTTAAACCAAGACAAAATTCTTACACGAACAAAACATAACTAGCGATAAACATACTGCAGCAATAAGTTAAAAGAGTTTCTAACTGATAAAAGATATTTAGCAAAACTGAACCTAAGGATTTCGTTAAATTGAACGTAGATAATGTGTATCGTAATGACCAGAAAATCGAGCCCTGCGGAACACCATACCAAGCTTGCCACTAGTGTACCTTAACCTGGTTGATCGGAACAGTTTGATAACGATCCGGCAAATAACTTTTTATTAAATGGACAAAATGTTGATCAAACCCCAAGTAATGCAATATAATCAATAGAAGCTGTCTATTTAAAGTATCAAAAGCCTTAGAATAATCAAAGGTTACCATCAATGACAGCAGTAGTAAGGAGGCACCCTCCCCACCACTTTTTTGTAACGTCATAGGCCACGCCTAGTTTCACTGCTGTCCTCGACGCCCATGTGGAGTACGTGTTTTGACCCTAAGGCTGACCTCGGATTTGACGTTGGGGTTTACCTCGTGCGTGGCCTTGGAGTCGGCCTTGGGATTTCAGGTTTTAGCTATGTTCCGGCTATGATACATAAGCACCCACATTTTTGAAATCGTTCGCGCGCGCGCGGCTAGTGGAGATGTTTTTGTTATGTGGTAAAAATTTTATTGTGTATATGTGTAACTGTAATTAATGGCTCACGTTAGTTTGTAATGATAAAGGAATAAAGAATTCCGAAAGCTCAACTCAGCAACAAAGGGTTTTACTTTCCTGGCCTTATCTACTTTGACAGCACTTTCAATTAGTATTTATTTATCTAAATTACAGTCAGTCAAGATTACCCGCCTATATATATATATATATATATATATATATATATATATATATATATATATATATACATACAGGGTGGTCCTTTTAAAGTGTTACAAAGCGATATTAAGAAAATGGCTGAATGAAAATAAATGAAATATCTAGGGATACAATGGGTCGTTGAGGGACACTTTTTGACAGAGTAAGTAATGTTTTAACCCTTTCCAATTTTTAGGGGTGGGGGGTAATTTTTAAACGTTAAATGGAAAGGTGCAGTTTTCTTTCCAGATTCGTAATCTCCAGAAAAAACTACGTTACAATCAATAAATAATTTAATGCCAATGTCAATGTCACTACGATGGCGATGTTGTTATTGGACCTCATTTTTTCTATGGTATTCTTAATGGACAGCGATACTACGATTTCCTTCGAAATGACTTGCAAAGATTGATGCCAAATATTCCAGAGCAACAACGTGAAGCAATTTGGTTCCAGCAAGACGGCGCACCACCACATTTCTGTCGAGAAGCACGTGCTATATTGAATGACACTTACCCTAACAGATGGATTGGACGTGGGGGACCAGTAAATTGGCCTGCAAGATCGCCAGACTTAACCCCTCCTGATTTTTTCTTGTGGGGTTTCGTCAAAGAAAAAGTCAATCACCCCAGATATGTTATTCAGAGTGCGGAATTCTTTTCGAAAGAGGGTTGATAAATGTTCAGAACAAAATGGTCGTCATTTTGAACACCTATTATAATAAAAGAATGTACCTAATATCAGTTTTTTCTTTAGTTGATTTTATTTTTAATTTTGTTAAATTTAGCGTAGTGACATTGGCATTGGCATTAAATTATTCATTGATTATAACGTAGTTTTTTCTGGAGATTACGAATCTGGAAAGAAAACTGCACCTTTCCATTTAACATTTAAAAGTTACCCCCCCCCCCCTAAAAAGTGGAAAGGGTTAAAACATTACTTACTCTGTCAAAAAGTGTCTCCAACGACCCATTGTATCCCTAGATATTTCATTTATTTTCATTCAGCCATTTTCTCAATATCGCTTTGTAACACTTTAAAAGGACCACCCTATATATATATATATATATATATATATATATATATATATATATATATATATAGATAGATAGATAGATAGCGTAAGGTAAATCTAAAAATTAAAATATGAATGAAAATGGTTAAACTGTATTATTGATATCTTATAGAAGCAGATGGCTTTGGTATTTTTTAAAGTTAACAAGTATTCATCCATATTAATTTCTTTCTAACATGAAGTTTAAATGCCATTTTGACATGGATAACTATTTTTGTCTTACACTGTGGTTTATTTTTCGTAATGAGATTATTACGAAAGGGTTAGGTTGAGGCTCCCGCACGAGCCTTAACCTAACCTAAAGCGTGCGTTTATTATTATTAATCGAACCTAATATTGTACGAGTATTGACCTAACCTAACTTAAAAATTTCGAGAGAGGGAGAGAGACGAGAGACCAGAGAGACCAGTAACCAGAAAGACGAGGGAGACCAGAGAGCCTGACACAATCAGGTGTTATTACAGAAAAACATTCGCTAGTTTCAACATATACCACTAGATGGCATTACAAACCAGCAAATCTGCTTTTAAAAATAAAATCTAATCTAATTAGTGGACTTTTTATCGGATATGTTCGGATATGCTTGGTTACATTCGAAAGTAGAGCGGTGGGAGTTGTGAAAACGGTCTTCGTTGAAAGCATCGCATCGCAAAGTTTTACCTATATAAAAAATACCCGAAAATACGTCGATTATAGAACTTGCAGTTTTCAGCTTCAGTTCCAGCCCAGCGCCATCTTGCCTGCTTGCTAAATACAACGATAACCATCTGTATATAATTATATCTGTCATTAGATATTTACTTAGATTTCGCATATCGCAAAAAAGATCCGACTACCTGCCATAACTCAAAATGTTACTCACAATGTACCTGTTTCGAGTAAATATCGCACTACAGGTTTCTGCATTGGGTACGCTTCTTGTTTCTGTTTCTGTGACCGCGCTCTAATATCTTCCCTAGGGGCATGTTTATAAACCTAAGCTCCTTTTTTTGTCAGAGGTATTTCTGCTAAGACGGCTTCGAAGTCTGTTTCGGCGATCCCCACTCCAAACTTCCCCGAAGATAACCGATCCTATCCATTGACAAGTGCGCCCATGCACAAGACCCAAGGTTAGTAACATTCTCGTTTCTCGGGGTTACGCTCGCTCGTTAGTGTGTAACCACCATAGAGCGAGCATTATTATAATGTATTCTCCTGTTTCTGAGCTATCAACGGACATTAGAGATTTTACTCGCCTGTTCATATACTATTACAATATAACCGTTTAAGATGATGATGAAAACGATGACGTGGATGAGGTGAATGAGTCTCAAAGCCAAGATGATGGTGATGATTCATAGAAGAATATCGATGAGGTAGAGGAGAAGGCCGCATCTCAAAACAATGATGATGATAGCGACGAATCACGGTCGAAGAAGAAGAATACCGATAAAAAAAATTTTAATTATTAATCTTTGTTTTCCTAATGGACGTTCAAACCTGTTTTATAAATCTAAAACCCTTTTTCGAGGCAGACGAGAGAGAGAGAGAGAGAGAGAGAGAGAGACGACAAGGGGCCCAGACCTTAACACGAAGTTCCTATACTTGCCTTATGTGATAAAATTAGGGCCCTTTGTTAAAATACTATTTCCAGGCATTGGGGCCACGGCAAGGGGGCGAAGGCCCGAGAGCAAGTTCCTATATCCGTCTTAGTTGATAAACATTTAAAAATTCCATAACGATGATAACGTAATGCTCGTCAAACAGAACAAAATTAACTAAACGCATTTATAGTATCTTTTTTCCAGGCTCAATTAAGTCATAGGAAATTCTCAAGGTCAACTCCAAGGCCTGACCTATGGCCAACTTCAAGGCCAGTTGAAGGTGACTTTTTCTCACAGTAAAATAAGTATGTGGTCGTTCTTGTTACTTAATTACTCATTTATTTCAAAGTAGTTTTTGCATGTATAATGCTGAAAGTTCACTTCAAGGTGAAATCGCTAGACATAAATACATGTTAACTTAAAAAAAAAACCAAGGCCGACCGCTTCTATAAAATATCAATAATACAGGGTCATTTCAAAATTTCATTCATTACAATTCATGAATCATCCGTTTTACGTTGAAGGTGATTTTTTACATCTCGGGGTCGTTATTCAGATATTGAAAAATTTTGACCTGACACTTATATTCAACTTTATGAATTTTTTGTTGCTAAATTATGCGTTATATCAAAAATTTCATAGAACACAATCGATATGTTTAACGTCTATTTTACGTAATTTAGATAGTTAAAATTGGCGAGGTTATATAATTTCCAATGGTAATTAACTCAAAACCTGAAAGTATATTTGGTAATATTAACAACTCTTAGGATACCAGTAATAGAAAAATATCTCAAGGTGAAATCACTTTAAGCATGTTATAAATAAATAAATTCATACAGGCAAGGTCACGCTAACGAACTTGTAATTAACGCGGAAGGTGAATAGAAAATTACAATAAGTGTGTGTGTTAGAGATAATTAAGTTTGCATCTTTAAGCTGGGTTTAACATTTTTTAGGATAATTATGCGGTCCTTCCTATAATAATTTCGCTACGAGTGTGAAACAAAAACAGTTACCCATGTCTGAATGACGTTTAAACTTCATGTTAGATGGAAATTGATAGACATAAATACTTCTTAACTTTAAAAAATTCCAGAGCCATCTGGTTCTATAAGATATCAATAATACAGTTTAACCATTTTCATCCATATTTTAATTTTTAGATTTACCTTACGTTATCTATATATACCTGTCTTATGAGACTATGGCCTCTTATTAGAATATAAATTCAAATAAGGGGTTTCAGACCAGAGAACAAGTTCCTATACCTGTCTTTCAAGCCAGCACTAGGACTCTTATTAAAATTTCCCGCGGAGGTCCTGACCTTGGCTAGCTCAAGGTCGACTCGATGGCCACGCACGAGGTCAACCCCAAGGTCAAATCCGAGATCAGCCTCAAGGTCAAAATTCGTACCCCCACGTGGGCGTCAAGATCAAAAGTTAAAATGGGTGTGGCCTATGACGTCACAAAACACTGAAGGGGAGAGTGTCTCCTTACTACTGACACCTTATTAGGATCCATATCAGAAAAAGTTTTATCAGTCAGATTTCATAAATATGTAGTACAGCTATAGCCCTTTTTGAATCCAGATTGAGCTTCAGAAATTATGCTATGTTTGGAAGCGTAGTCAGTAATTTGTACCGATAAGCTGCTTTCCAAGATTTTGGAATTAAAAGGTAAGATGCTAATTGGCCTCAATTGCGTCCTTATAATGTCTGTCTGCTTACTACTAACGTCAGTTAAAGTTGCATTATTTTTCGTAATGCGAGTACGTTCGGCAATCGTTGCTTCAGTCCCAAACCCGCACACACTGAAAACAATTCTTTGGTTTTCATGCCATGTTTACGTTATCATCGCCCATATAAATTAGTTTATCAATAATACGTATGATAACCGAAACTGTATTTTCAAACTCTGTACAAAACTCATAAAGGATTTATTTTCTTTTCTTCATTGTTATTAGATAAACACGTTTTAAATGCCTACCTGACTGCGATAAGAAACAGAATTTCTAGGTATATTATGACAGGGCACCAGAGGCGGGCTACAGGTTGTTATCAGTTTCGAATATAAGTAATTAGAATAATAACCTAGATATATAATATTAATTATTAATTTTTAACTTTGAAAATGTAATTTAATTACCGTATTGTAAGTAGTGAATATGTTTTACAATACTAGTATAGAAATGTGTTGTAATTTTCTTTACAATAAAAGGGATGCCTTGAAAAGAAGTTTTACCTGTAGCCCGCCTCTGGTGCCCTGTCATAAAATACGTAGAAGTTCCGTTTCTTAACGCAGTCAGGTAGAATTTAAAACATGTTTATCTAATAACAATGAAGATAAGAAAATACATCGTTTAATGCGGTAAAAACCAAGACGATATACTTTGAGATACACTTTACGCTCTTGCCTACTGTTCACTGTACCTACTGAAATTGAGTTTGGTGCAAAATTAACTTTAATCCAAATCTGTTCTAACGAACTATTGTCACTACGTGTTTCTAAAAATATAATTATTATATTTAAAAATTTTATTTACATTACAACTGTAGACCTTATAATACAATGGACGGAGTGTTGATGTAGCCGTAATACGTCGAAGGGTGATGCTATTAAGCGAAAAGAGATAGCTAATCACAATCTATGGGGGTTAGTGAAGGAGAGGAAAAAATGGTCACGTGACGACTGGCAGAAAGCGACTTTGTGATTGGCGTTTTAAATACTTTATGAAAATAAAACTCAAATTATAGAATTGATAATTTATAAAAACACACAATTTAAATGGTTATATATACAAGAACAACATTAGATAGATTTTAACGAAAATTAAAAACAATATTAATCGCAATCAATACAAAATAAATGTTTATTCGTTTTCATACTAAAGTAGGTGTAAAAACAACTACTTTTCCGAAAATGATATCATAGATGACACGAATATAATTTTGTTATCTTCTTTCTCTCAGTATGTAAGTGAAGTAGCTGAATACATCGTAGAAGTAAAAAAGTATGTGTTCTTCTGATGTAGAATTAAAAATCAGGATCAAAAGTTAAAAATATGCGTTTTATCTATTTACCTAAGCTATTGGTGTTTAAAATGAATTAATTTTGTGTATTGGTGCCTAATTCTCTCTTTCACCTCATTAAAACTTGAATTTTGATGTATTTTACAAGTAAAATATATTTTAAAAATTTTATACACAATTTGTATTGAGTGTTTTTTTAATGGATCTTGATCCAAAATAGGAGTTCATACATTTTTAAATATTAAATTGAGATTAATTAGTTTTGTGCCAAAAGTAATAAACATTAATAAAGGCGTTAGCACTTGCTCTCAAGTATTTTTTGATGTTTTGTCAACCATCAGCTGTTTATGTTCTATCTCATTTATTCTCGCGATTTCTCTCTCTAGACTCTGTCCATACTAATATTAGGTCTACCCAAGTTACAGTTTTCCGATCTCTACACAAACATTTGTACCTAGGTATGTTAATTAAATTAGCGTCAATTTTTTCTGACAACCATGTTGCAGAAATATCTATAATATCAATGTTTGAAGACAGTACACATTCAATTACATTTAAGTAATTTCTTAATAAATATCTACAACTAAAATGCGCTATTTTAGTGTTACTACTAACTATCCCTGCGTAAACAAATATATAATACAACTATAAAATTTGAAATAAATCTATTAGAATACATAGAAGAATATCTTTAGGTCAGTAATTTTACTCATATTAAATATTTTACTGCTCTCTGATAAATATCTTACCATTTTTGGTCCACAAAAACATACACTCCTTTTCTTTTTGGAAATTCTTTTGAAAATACAATTTGCAATTTCTTGATGACATAGATTAAGATTTCATTTTGTTCGTTAATCATTATGCGTTGTTCTGCTAGTATTTCGTTGAGAATTATAATTATTATTATTTTAGGAGTGCATACATTAACAACCATAGTCCGTGACCTATCACATATCACATCACACTGGTTTGGTATTGTCCTTAATAAATAATTAATCTGGTCAGATTACTAGATATTCGATATTTTCTTCGGCAGTATGAAAAATTAGTTAGAGGGTTGCGGAAACACTTTACATGATTTAAATGGTGGGTCATTAATTTGTAAAAAACCGGAGACTAACAGTTAGGTACTAATACTTTCAGGAAGTAGAAATTTACCTTACGTAAATATACAGCAGTCATTTCAAGACTGGAGGTTATAATAACTGTAGTTATATCATACCCTGGTGATAGAAAATTCTGGAACGGGATATTCCTGGAGTTTTTATGACATAAAACAATAGCGTAACCTGGAACGGTGTTCATTTTAAAATATTACTTTATCATTCAGGTATAAAATTATAAAATTAAAACATAAACATCAACCTGCTATTAATATAACAGTTTAAGAAATGTATAAAGGCAACTATAGAATTAAATTGTAGTAAAGAATAACTAAATCATCAAAAATTAAATATTTTTAGGTTGCCTTAAAGATGACAAATCAGAACACCCTGTAACGGACAAGGGTAACAATGAAAAATACCAATCAAAAAAACATATTTAACAAAATTTAATCAAGTTATGATGTAAGTGTAGAGTTGTGAAAAACTTCAATTTGAAAATGATAGAAGCCTTCACAAATATAAACATAACATCAAATAAAATAATCCAGTTAAATCTAACAAAGAAATAGAAATAGCTTTGTCAATAAGCGCAATTGATATTAACAATGAAAAGCATAATACAGACCGTTTTATGTAATTTTTTAATTTCAACTGCTTATGTTAAATTATAATGCTATGGTAATTTAACATATAATTGCTAAAGCATTTGGTTCAAGGTTTAGGAAAAACAGCAAAAAATCAAGACGTATCATTATGCCTTTTTTTAATTATAAGATGCCAAAACCTATTTAAAAGGAGATTTTCTTCTTGTCTATTAAAATTATTATGGTGTTTATATATTTTTCAATAGCTTCGAACATAATAATGAGTTTGTCTTGACAGTATTTCCATATTGTCAAATTGAATGTCATGATTTAAATTATTTAAGGCATGATCAGCTACCGCAGACTTCTCTGGTTGACCTAATCTACAAAATCTCATATTTTCTTTACATCTTGCATCAAAGCTACGTTTTGTGGTTCCAGTGTATATTTTTCCACATGAACAAGATAAGTTATACACTCCGGAAGATGATAATGGATTTGAAACATCTTTAGGTGATCTTAAATGTTCTTCAATTTTTCTTGTATGTTTAAAAATAGTCCTAATGCCATATTTAATTAGGATTTTTTCCATTCTACCTGTAACATTAGCTATAAAAGGAAGAAAAGCAGTATCAACATTAAGAACTGGTTTTACGTCTAGAAGGTGTAATTAATACCTGTAAGTGAATATCCGTTATTTAGTAAGGATTTCGTTAAATATTTATATTCACCCTTCAAACATTCGTTTTGCTCGATCTAGTAAAAATTTAATTACACCAATTTTTTGACGTGGATAGTGGTTGGATAATTTATGAAGCTATCTATCAGTGTGCGTTGGCTTTCTGTAAACCTTAAAAGATAGTGAATTATTATTTTAGATATTAATATGTCAAGAAATGGTAAGCTTCCATTAGTTTCTTTTTCATGATAAACTGAATGTTAGTATGTATACTATTTGTAAAAACCAAAAATTCATGCAATGCTTCTCCTCTATGTCTCCAAATAACAAATGTCATCTACATATCTGTACCACACTGAAGGTTTTTTAGGTGTATCTTGTAACGCTGTTTCAAATTTTTCGTGTAAATATTAGCTCTAACGGTACAAAGGGGACTACTCATTGCTACACCATCAATCTGTTCATAAAATTCACTACTGCACTGTAAATAAGTTGTAGTAGACAGAGCTGAAAAAGAATGGTTATATCCTTTGGAAAAATATAATCAATGTATTCTATAGTTTCTTTTAGGGGGATTTTTGTAAAAAGTGAAACAACATCAAAACTAACCATTATATCACCCTTTTCAATTTTTTTCACCAAAACTATATGGTTTACAAAAATCCATAGACCTAAGATTCCTTTAAGACCTATTGTTAGTGCAATTGGTTTTCCTACACATAATCTTGCAAAACATCTTACATTTTTATTACGTCATATAGGTAAGACACCCCATTACATTAAAAATTCTGCCGACTTTGTTGAAAAAATGTATAGTTTCAAAATTGATCAGTTTTGATGTTGTTTCACTTTTTACAAAAGTCCCCCTAAAAGAAACTATTGAATACATTAAAAATTATTATTAATTTTATTAAATACATAAATAAAAAGTTTACCTCGAGTAGGATTTGAACCTGCGACCTGTACTTTGCTAGAGTACCGCGTGAACCAACGGCGCCATCAAGATTCAAGCCCCAATCGATGTAAATTTTGTCTTTATGTATGTAGAACTGATGCAAATTCTAAATGTAATGAGATTACAATCAAATTACTTATATTAATGGAATGTGAGCCTGCAATATCGCAAGGATTCACACATACCAAAGCAACTTGAATAATATTAAATTATTATAATAATTATTGAATACATTGATCATCTTTTTCCAAAGGATATAACCATTCTTACTCAGCACTGTCTTAATACAACTTATTTTCAGTGTAATATTTAATTTTATGAACAGATTGATGGTATAGCGATGCGTAGTCCCCTTAGTCCTATTGTAGTTCATTTTTACATGGAACAATTTGAAACATTAGCGTTACAAAATACACCTAAAAAACCTTCAGTTTGGTATAAATATGTAGTGTGTTTTTCACCTGACACAATAGATATATTTGTATAATGAAGTTGTTTCTTGTATAAGTAAAGCAGTGATTCAAAATAGAAAAATGTTTCAATAAACAAATGGTCAAGTGCCTGGGGGCTAAATTGAAATTTCCGCAGTTTTCCAAAAACAAAAGTCGACTCGTTTACCTTCAATCAAGAAATTCTACTTTTAAAAATAAGTGTAATCTAATTAATCATGAACAAAGAACATTTGCACTACAATTGCATTTTTCAAGGTCTGTTTGTCATTCTCGTAATTAAGTAATTGGAGGGTTTTCAGACACACGGTAGAAGAAATTGAATAACGAAAGTTGTTACCTATTTCATATTAATAATCCTAGCAATGAATTAAGTGATTTATATTGACCATTTAAAAATATGCTACTAGGTAAAGTCATGATCAACTTCCATTACAGAACGCATGCACTAGTTTAAAAATATACTACTAGATGACGTCACAAACAAGTAAGTCTGCTTTTAAAATTAAGTGTAATCTAATTAGAGGGGTTTTTTGTCACCCGCAAAGAACGTGATCATCATATAAGCCAAATCCATTTAACTTTCACAAAAATTTCACTAACATAAGACTGTTATTTTTTCCAAATACATTAGATGTACTTGTATAGTGAAAGGTTGTTATTGTTGTTACACAACTGGGGAAATCCAGAAAAGAATTACTTTATATTAATGATTGCTGGAAGACTAAGTACTTCATATTATTCGGTTATAAGCAAGACGCCTGAAGTGAATGTGTCGTATTGTAAGCAGCTGTTTACCCTGTCAAGGAGTTCTTCCAATGCCATTATTGACAACAACCCTGGTAAGTGCTCGCTTTCTATTTTAACCCTTATCCCGTATTGTATTTATTTTATTTAATTGCTAGAGGCATGATTTCAAGTTTGATTATATTTGTTGTGCATATGTATTTTACTGATTTAACTGTAAAACTTGCGTGTAGTGTACACGTTAATTTGAGCAATATAATTGTTATTATGGTTGTCTAATGATACTGATGAACGTGGGTAAAATAAAACAGTCCTATAGCTACCCTACGAAATGAAATGGGTGTTAGTTTAAAAACGCTTGTGTATTATCAAAATTCTAAACGAAAGTCAGCTTGTTTATTTACCCCCGGGGTATTTGCCCGTTTTCAAAACGAAATAGTGTGTTCAAGCTTATTTATAAATCTAGGGCCCTTTGTCCCAGCGGTATTTCCGATAGGACAATCCTTGTATGTAAAATAACAGTAGTCTGATTTTTAATTTGGTTATATTTTTTATTGTATAGGTATTTAACTAGTTTAATTGTAAAACGTATTCTTTAGCACTGTATGTAAAACCCGGCAATAGTGTTACAAGCTAATTTGATACTCGTATATTGACAGTAATGCCGAAGGCTATCTCATGTATTTTTCAATTGCGGTTGGTTTTAACAAGCTGTAAGTTAAGCAAAACTAGTATTTTTGAATTGTAAGCTGATTTTTGCAAGCTGTAAGTTAAGATTTGATTAATTGAGATTGAATGGATTGAGATTGATTTGCTGATGATCGACTGTTTTCCCACGACAATGTTCTCACGTTTAGGGAGAGTGTCGGTTAGCCTTATCTAAAAGTAAGTGGTCGCTCATAGGAGCTAGGTGTATACAGTGGGAGAATCGTTACCTGAAAGTTATAAAAAATTGTTAGCTCAGCTTCTTGTTTGATTTGATTACAGTTGATTGATTTGGTTAACTGCTTTGATTGATTGTGATTGATCTGATTGTTTGATTTGATTTGATTGAGAGTGATTTGTTTGAGATTGATTTGCGTAAGTGATCTGTTTACGGTTGATTGATTTGGTTTGATATGCTTCAAATTTCAAAATAGTATTACTTATAATAAATGATTAAAACACTTTATATTTTTCATTTATAAATTTAATTATGACTCATAATTAAAACCAAAATATATTGTGCGTAACAGTGTGTTGAGACCCAGATACATATGTCCTACCTTAAAAGTTAGTGTTTGGCCCTTACTTCAAATTTCCCGGCGTTATCATTACAGAGTCCTGTTAAAATATACCGCTAGGTGACACCAGCTATATTACAGAAAACGTTCATTAATCTATACACAAGTAGATGGCGCCACAAAGTCAAATTTTGGGCAGAGACCCGAAAGCAAGTTTCGCCATAACCAAGCACGATGCAGAGACTTGAATACACATTCAAATTTTCCGCATGGGGGCCACGAGACAAGGGGACTAAGACCCGAAAGCAAGTTCCGAAGCCCTATACCTGTCTTACAAGTTAGAATTTGGGCCCCTTATTAGAATACAAATAAAATTTCCCGCCATAACCAAGCAGGATGCAGAGACTTGAATACACATTCAAATTTTCCGCATGGGGGCCACGAGACAAGGGGGCTAACACCTGAAAGCAAGTTCCGAAGACCTTGTAAGAGTTACAAGTTAGACTTAGAGCCTCTTATTAGAATACAAATTCAGATTTCCCGCCATTCACCAATCAGAATGCAGGGACTTAGTCCTCCAATCAGAGCCAGAGGCCCGACCACACGACATCAAATTAGGTAGAAGGATGGGTGTCGCCTAGCCTTATCCCCACCTTAGTGGAGCCATAAGGGCCTTATCTAGTCTTAACCACGCCTTAACGTAGCCAAAATGGCCGCTAGACCACACCCTAGAGGCATCCAACACCTAACCAGGGTCTTAGACCGCCAAAAAGGATCTTAATATTGCCAAAAGGACCTTAATTAGCGGCTAAACCCCATCCAGGGGCTGAAAAGGATCCCGAAAACAAGCCGACCGCACACACAGACCCCCCATTCAGTCCCCACTCCCGCCCTACAACTTTTAATTAATTATGACGTCACATCCTAATCTGGTCCCGTTCTACTAATATTTAACAAAATCTTTACTAAATAACGGATATTCACTTACAGATATTAATGTTATTACACCTAGGGGTAACCTTAAAGAAAAAACACTTCTTAATGTTAGAATTGAAAAAATCCTAATTAAATATGGCACTAGGGCTATTTTTAAACCTACAAGAAAAATGAAAGAACATTTAAGATCACCTAAAGATGTTTCAAACCCATTATCATCTTCTGGAGTGTATAATTTATCTTGTTCATGTGGAAAAGTATACATTGGTACCACAAAACGTAGCTTTGATACAAGACGTAAAGAACATATGAGATTAGGTCACCCAGAGAAGTTTGCGGTAGCTGACCATGCCTTAAACAATTTAAATCATGAAATTCAATTTGACAATATGGAAATATTGTCAAGACAAACCATTATTACGTTCGTTTACAACGTGAAGTTATTGAAATATATAAACACCCTAATAATTTTAATAGACGAAAATAAGATCTCCGTTTAAATAGGTTTTGGGATCTTGTAATTAAAAAGAGGCATAATGATACGTCTTGCTTTTGATTTTAATTTTGACTTTTGGTACGTCTACGTTTTTTGCTGTGTTTTTTCTAGACCTTGAAGCAAATGCTTTACCAATTATATGTTAAATTGGCACAGCATTATAATTTAACATAAGTAGTTGAAATTAAAAAATTGTATGAAACTTTCTGCATTATGCCTTTCATTGCTAATAACACTTGCAACTATTGACAAAGCTATTTCTTTGTTAGATTTAACTGGATTATTTAATTTGATGTCATGTTTATATTTGCGAATGCTTCTATCATTTTCAAATTGAAGTTTTTCACAACTTTACACTTACATCATAACTTGATTAAATTTTGTTAAATGCGTTTTTTGACTGATATTTTTCAATGTTAGCCTTCGTCCGTTAGAGCGTGTTCTGATTTGTCATCTTTAAGACAGTTTAACAATATTTAATTTTTAGTGTTTTAGTTATTCTTTACTAAAATTTAACTCTATAGTTGGCTTTATACGTTTTTCAAACTGTTGTATTAATAGCAAGCTGATGTTTATGTTTTAATTTTTCAAAATTCACAAAATTGTTTCAACATCTTTAACAATTTTGATAGATATTACTACTGACGAAGATAACTGTAAGTGTTGTCGAAACGTTTAGATTGTATAATATAAAAATACACCATTAAAAAGAACCAAAAACGATCAGTATTTTATTATTATTAAATTTGTCTATAAAATTTCTACCTTTGAGTTGCGAAATCTCAAGCAACTCTCCGGAGAAGGTCTAGAATAAGCAGGTGCTGGAGAATAAACTCCGAAAGGGCAAATGCTATAAGAGTAACTCTATTTTTTAATCCTTAACTCTAATAATTCAATAATAGATAACCAATCGTACAAATCCCTAAATTCTATATGTATACTTCTACACCCATGGCCACAAATTTTAGCTACTTAACAGTTTGGGTAATAAATGGAAGATTTGGTGCCTTATGCTCAGTCGTAGATTAAAGTGGGCCAAGTTCATAAAATTATCGATTTGCATTATAAACCAAAAAATATTTACATGTACCTAGATATGATCGCTTTAAAATTGGGGTTGCTTCTTTCTGAAACTAATTGTTAAATACTCAGACGCCAACTTGTTCTTAAATATGGAATAAGCAAGGAAACTGTTATACAATAAAGTTAAAAGAAAATTTCTACAACAAATTTATTACACAACCTATGTTAATTATAAACAGAAATACTTAATGCTAATGTTGGTAACGTTATAACCTAATGAATACTTAATGTTGTGAGTAATTAATGGGATCAGAATACCTTATTCTTGGTCACATTGTAGATACCGAAATGGCTGCATGCTCGGTCAGCGTTTTGGTAACTGTTGCGTAATATTCCTTCAGGGTTGAAGTAAATCTGGACTTGTATGCTTTATAATTCCCAAATGAATAAATCTCACTCTTGCTCAATCGTACTAATACCGTAACATAGATTAACGGTAAAATAATTAATTTCGTAGATGTGTATAACAAGTGTGAAAGTAACAGTAGAGGTGAAGTAAATAAAAAATAAAAGTCCCTGAAAAAATCAAACGTATCAAACTTTAATATAATAATTTTTTACAACTTACCATACAAATTGTATAGCACTTTTTTTATAAAAAATGTTTAACAGAGCAAAAATGGATGCTTACATCCACCTTAAAAATATCATCAACGAAGAATCGCTACAGTAGGCTTTGCGCATGAACATGTCTAGATTGAATGTCCAAACAAAATGCGTAAAAGTTCTACTTAAAATAATTAAATCCATGTTTTTATGCAACTAGATATGCAACACACGCTGCACGAAATGCACGTTAAGTTGCCTACATAGAGGCGAATGATTAACAACACGTTCGAAGTATGGTATACAATCAGGATAGATAGATTAGTCTTCGTTATTAAAATTTTTCCTAAAAAGCCTTAAAAATTAACTAAATCAACAAATCTAATGTGTGGAGCGTTTTGTGTGATTGGAATAGATAACAAAAATATGGTTTTGAACTGTAAAATGTCCTGCTTCTGTAATAAATCATGTCATCAGTGTCATAAAAAGATACATCCAATATAGCTTGATTGCAATAATGTATTGATGTAAACTAGGTTGGTTAAGTTTCAACTTTAAAGCAGTGTTCAAACTTACTTTGGTTACTTCCTGCATCAAACAATTTACATGCCTAGCTGACATGATCTCAGCGACATATTTTTATAAACCAATCAGAGCGTTCCGTTTCCTTGACAGCGGTACGTATATTTTCGATAAAACTTACCTGCGAGTGGTAATACCCCTACAGCTTTCTATGCATTTTTAAATGGGTGTCAGTATCACAGGCAACGTGAGAAAATTATCGGCACTTCATCCCAAAATACTTTAAATAGACATAAGTACATATGGAAACAATTTTCGAAGGTTGGTGCAAATCGAAACGATTTTTAGAAAAAACCGCTGCCAAATTATCTGCCATAATGCTTTGTCATGTGTGTAAATAAATAACACCTGAATTTGAGTCATATCGGATTTTAAACACGATAATCCCCCATTTTTGATCCGCCATTTTGAATTTTTTAATTTTGATAAATGATTTCTACTTAAATCGGTGATATATTAAATAAACACGATAATCCCCCATTTTTGATCCGACATTTTGAATTTTTCGTGATCTTAAAAACCCACAATACCCGACTTTAAAACAAAAACCGGTTGATACATTAAAAAAATGCTCAATTTTGTACTGGTTATTATATATTTTTTATTTTGAAATTATATAAAAGGTATTAGTTTGTTTTCTTAATTATGTAACTTTTTCAAATTTGAAACAATGATTTTTTTAATTTTCTAATCCCCTAAAAATGCAAAACATCTTTGCACCTAATTTCATATCGATAGCCTTAAATGGTTCAAAAGATATCCCGCACACACACAGAAACGGAATTTTTTTTCTAAAAATGTGTTTTTCGTATTGTTAAGGCCACAAAAAGTCGAGAAATGTAAAAAAAAGTGTTTGAAAATTTAAACCGATAACATAGCTTTCTCTTTATACCTACGTATATGAGAAAGCAATACTCAACCAAAGAAGATATCTCAAAAATATTAACAGATTTTGCATTTAATATGCGCAAAATGGATGGAAGCGAATATAAAGAGTACCTACATGTAAAAGCTATTTGGAACACTGTGGCAAAATCAATCAAAATTAAGAAAAATATTATAAAGGGTATAAGAGACATGCGGATCCTTTTAGTGACGTTGAGTTTAAAATAGCTAGAGATGCCAGGAATTCAAAAAGAAAGGCTTCAGGAGATAGTTGAAAAAAGGAAAGAAAGTGCAGAAGCTTTACAAGCAAATGAGCTACAAAAATTGATAGACAGTTACGACCTGAAGGTCTTGAAATAAGGTTCTTCCAAATTCCATGTTATGAACTAGCTTGGAGAGGCGGAAACGCAATAAACTGTCTTGTGTCATATTTCAAAGAAGAGAAAGATAACTCTGGAAAACGTACGGGGAGAATAATATATAACCCAATATTTTCAAAAACCATAGTACGGAACTGCATTAATTTATTTGTGCATATTTAGTATAAAGATATGTACGTGCTTGTAAGTATTTGTTAGTTATTCATATAAGATGTGGAGAAGGTTTTGTGTTTCTAAGTATACCTTTGATCACCACAAGCCCCATTTAGAGTTTCCAACATGGGGTGCAATGTAAGTTTTCTCTCTATCGGTGTATTACTGTCGATAATATACCATGCGAGGAATTTCGTTATGTTGTAAATGCGAAATATTTTATTGTGTTATCAGTGTTTTTCAAATTGTTGTTTTGACTTAAGTCAGGTTTTTAGTAAACGTCGCTTAAGTGTGTAAAGTTAAGAAAAAAACAGGAAATTTTGTTTATAAGTATTATTTTATAAAATGCTTTTTAATCATTCGGTTTTAAGTAAAGGTCATTCAAACTAAAATGTGAGTCATGTGGAATTAGAGTGCTCAACCCTTCTGCTGTCGGGTTCAAATCAAATAAACGTCCACATTTTATCATTCACGATCTTTCCAAAAGAACACACTTTCGTGGTCCAGTGAACTGCGCACAACGATTATCGCATTACTCTCATTATATTATCTCCGACAGTAGTATGAGGGGTTCACTTGAGGATGTGACGTCATCAGTGGTGCGGGAGGTCACGCCCACGTGGCCGTGGCCATTTGCAACCCCTATGGCTTCTTTTCGCGGTCGTTTTTCAACCCCTAGATGGAATTTTCAACCCTGATAATATTTACCCCTAATTAGCACTCTTATAGTTTCTTTTCGGGGGAATTTTCAACCCCTAGTCAGAATTTTCAACCCTTGATAGTATTTTACCCTAATTAGTGGCCTTTGATGGTGGGACCGGCTCTCTTTGCGGGTTGATTTTCAACCCTCGGTGGAAATCTGTATTCTAATCAGGGGACCTAATGCTAACTTGTAAGACATGTATAGGCCATCCGAACTTGCTTTCGGGTCTTAGCCCTCTTGTCGTGACCGCTTGCCTCAAAATTTGAATTTGTTTGTGGTGCCATCTACTTGTGTAAAATCAAAGTCGTCTACTATTTTGTTTTTATATATGACGTGATAATCAAAGACCAATTGGAGGAAATTTGAATTTGTATTCTAATAAGCGGCCCTAATGCTAACTTGTAAGGCAAATATAGATCTTTAGAACCTGCTTTCAGGTCTTCGTCCCCTTTTCGTAGCCCACTTGGGCTGGAAATTTGAATTTATGGAGCCATCTAGCTGTATATAGACTAATGAGTGCTTTCCGTAATAGACGTGGCTCCACCTAGAGGTATATTTTGAAAATACATACTGGATCCTGTATTGATTATGGTGGCAAATTTAAAATAAGTGGCTCTAACACTAACTTGTAGGACAAGTATAAGACGCATACATTTGGGGCTCGCCCCACTGTTACGCACAACATGGGAACTTAGTCCCAAAATTCCGCAGTCGGTTTGCTTTGAATTATGAGTCATAATTAAATTTTGTACGCTAACTTGTTTTGTTCGGCCATCTTGGAAGCCATTTTTATTTTTGGCGGATAATTTGAAATTGTATTCTAGTAAAGAGGACCTGATACTAACTAACATAAGACCGTTGTAAGACTTCGGAGCTTGTTGTATGGTCGTCGCGCGTTTTCAGGTCTTGGCAGGAAATTTGAAATTGTATTCTAATAAGAGGCCTTCGCCCCTTGTCAAAAGACAGAAATTAATCAAATCAATCAATCGGCCAATAAAATCAGCCGAAGCATATCAAATCAAATCAAGTAACTCCGATCAAATCAAACAAATGAATTAAGAAAATCAAACTCAAACAAATCACTATCGATCAAATCAAATCTAACAATCAGATCAATCAAAACAATTAACCAAATCGTGTCAAATCAATCAGGTAACGATTTTCTCACGGTATATACCTAGCTCCTTTGAGCGACCACTTACTTTGTAGATAAGGCTAACCGACACTCAGAGCGGGTACTCTCCCGAAACGTGAGGGCACCGGCGTAGGAAAACAGTCGATCATGAGCAAATTAATCTCAATTACTCAATTCATAACTTATAGCTTGCAAAAATCAAAAATACTGGTTTGACTTAACTTACAACCTGCTAAAACCTACCACAATTCAAACATACATGTGATATCCTTCGGCGTTACTGTCAATATAAGAGCGTCGCATTAGCTTGTAACACTGTTGCAGGTTATGAATACAATGTTAAAAATACGATTTACAGTTAAATTAGTTAAAATACCTATACAATAACAAATATATAAGGAAGCTCGAAATCAGGCCACTATAATATTTTACATACAAGGGATGTCTTGTCGAGAATACCTCTGACAAAACGGTCCTAGATTTATAAACAACGTTGAATGCACTATTTCGTTTTTGAAAATGGTCAAATGCCCGGGGCAAATAAACAAGCTGGCCTCCATTGTCAATTTTGACAATACACATGTGATTTAAAACTAACACCGATTTCATTTCGTAAGGCAACTATAGGACTCTGTGATTTATTTTACCCAACGTTTATCAAATTTGTAAATACCTTTGACAAAAAGGCCTTAGATTTATAAACAAGCTTGAATGCACTATTTAGTATTTGAAAATGGACAAATACCCGGGGAAAATACTGATTTCATTTCGTAAGGCAACTATAGGACTTTATTTACATTTTACACTTTATTTTACGCAACGCATATTATTATAATTAGAGAGCCATAATAATAATAATATCACACAAATTCGGAAATACCCCTGGAAAAAAGGGCCCTAACTTTATAAACAATCTTGAACCCACCATTTCGTTTTGAAAATGACCAAATACCCCGTGGTAAATAAACAAGCTGGCTTTCATTTACAATTTTGATAATACACAAACGTTTTGAAACTAACATCGATTCTATTTCGTAAGGCTATTTACAATTTTGATAATCGATTTCTTTTTGTAAGGCACCTATAGGACGCTGTTTTATTTTAGCCACGCTCAACACTATCATTAGACAACCATAATAACAATAATAGCCGTCAAATTAACTCGTACAGTTTTACAGTTAAATCGGCAAAAATACCTATACAACAGCAAATATAACCAAACTTGAAATCAGGCCTCTAGCAATTAAATAAAGTAAATAAAATAAGAGGTAAGGGTTAAAATAAAATAAACTAGCTTGTTGACGATAAACGTATTAGACGAACGCCTTGACAGGGTAAACAGCTGTTTACAATCACAACACCTTTTACTTTAGGCGTCTTGCTTATAACTGAATAAAATAAAGTACTTAGAGCCTCCCAGTCATCATTCATATAAAGTAATTATTCTCAGATTTCACGTTATGTAACCACCTTTCGCTATTCCAGTATATCTAAAACCTCAATTAGATAATTACGTTGGACTGCCCATGAAAATGAAAATATGATGTTCACGTTCTTTACGCGTGTGATTACACTTATTTTTAAAGCAGACTTGTTTGTCAAGTCATCTAGTGGTGTATTTTTATACTAGCGAATGTTTTCTGTAATGGAAGTTGATCGTGTTCGTGTCCCTCGCCTCGTCTCTATCGTTTCTCTCTCTTCTGCCTCGTCTCGCACGTTTTTCACGTCTCTCTCGTATCTCCCGTCACTCTCTCGCCTCTCACGCCCCATCCCCCCTCTCTCTGTCTCTCTCTCTCACACACACACAAACAGGTCTGCTTTAAAAATAAGTGTAACCACACTCAAAGAACGTGAACATCATATTTACATTTTCATGGCCAGTCCAACTTTCACGTAATTACCTCATTGGGGGCTTTAGATGTACTTCAATAGTGAAAAGTGGTTATTGTGGTTACATAACTAGTGAAATCAGAAAATAATTACTTTATGTTAATGATAGCTGGAAGGCTCTAGGTACTTTATATTATTTAGTTATAAGCAAGATGCCTAAAGTAAAATGTGTTGTGATTGTAAACAGCTGTTTACCCTGTCAAGGCATTCGTCTAATACGTTTATCGTCAACAAGCTAGTTTATTTTATTTTAACCCTTACCTCTTATTTTATTTACTTTATTTAATTGCTAGAGGCATGATTTCAAGTTTGGTTACATTTGCTGTTGTATAGGTATTTTTACCGATTTAACCGTAAAACGTAATTTTATCGCAGTATTCAAAACTCGGCAAAAGTATACACGTTAATCTGTGGGATATTATTGTTGTTATGGTTGTCTAATGGTAATGATGAGCGTAGCTAAAATAAAAGAGCGTCCTATAGCTGCCATACGAAATGAAATCGGTGTTAGTTTCAAAACGCTTGTGTATTATCAAAATTGTAAATTGCCTTGCGAAATGAAATCGGTGTTAGTTTCAAAACGTTTGTGTATTATCAAAGTTGTAAATAGCCTTACGAATTAGAATCGATGTTAGTTTTAAAACGTTTGTGTATTATCAAAATTGTAAATGAAAGTCAGCTTGTTTATTTACCACGGGGTATTTGGCCGTTTTCAAAACGACATGGTCTGTTCAAGATTATGTATAAATCTAGGGTCCTTTTTACCAGCTACGTTAGTAATAGAGTGGTAATTGAAAATTCACCAATTACAGAATGAAATGAAATTTTAATTTGGACCTATAATATAACTTTTGTAAATACCTTTTGTTTTGTTTTTTTTTTTTTATTACATTGGTCAAAAATGTCCGAAGTACACTAAGCATTCTGTACAAATCAATCATTTTCTAACTAACATGTATCCAAAGATTACAAAGTATACCTTTATGTATTTTTTTACGTTTAAAAAAATTTGGGAGCAAACACTTTTTCTTACATATATTCCTAAATAAAATGTCTAGAAAATATGCATTCTGACAGTCAAAATGCCGCACCTAAAACGTGCCGCCCGGTACAGGGGCCGACCCTGCTCCATTCTCCCCTGTGTTCTTATAGTATTCTGGGTGATTTGAAATTAAACAAGTTTCCTACGAATCTCCTTCATTAATAATTTAAATATTATTATTTAGCTACTTTCAGCTTAATTTAAATATTTCTCATATAGACATTTGGTGAGGTATGAAATGGGAAAATGATAAACCGTATAAAATTATTAACCACAGTGATTAGAAGAGTGTTTATATACATTTTTAATTAAAATATTTGCTATAATATTTACTTAAGTTAATAGACGGCTGATCGTCACAACTTGCGTAATAGATCCAAATTTGCATCCAAAATGGATGCAAATTACAAAAAATATTTTTTTGCAATTTGCTTCCATTTTGATTCTTTAATAGACATATTAAGAAACGCGAGTTCATCATTTCTAATGTCATTACAGCCATTATTAATTCACGGAACATTTTACGAAAATTTTTATGTTGGCAAAACTTGATCCGGAATTATGTCATGCATGCGTGTTAAAAACAGAATACGCCCAGTAGAAAAGATTATCTTCCATTTTCCTGTTTTGTGACAGAAATTGGATAAAACAAAATGCAACTAGATCAAATGTTCACTTTTAAAATTAAGACATTAATAACCGCCACAAAAATCCCGTAACCAATTAAAGTAAAGGTTAAAAACGGGCAAAAGGAGCAAATTATAAAAAGCATAAAAAAGCGTGTTTCATAAGACCTTGAAGCACTTATTTTTTAAAAAGCTCGTGACTACGCCACTCGTTTCTTTAAACTTGAATTCGTGCTTGAAAACTGGTCTTTTGAAGCTTGTTTTTTAATCCTATTGTCACATCAACTGTTTTTCAAAATAGATCGTGTAATTTTAAAATTTCATTTGTATGATTATAGTCAAAGGACAAAAGGTATAAATATCAGAAGAAAGCAGTTATAAGTAATATAGCAACTTGTTCTTTAACAATTGATACTTGATAGTACTCTGCTATATTATTTACGCTGGAATAATTACTACTTTGTACAGATGTAGGTAACAACTTTACTATATTTATAAATGCCAAATATTTCGACATGCATTATTATTACCTATAAGTTTTATTGTGAACGAATAAATTCAAAAGTACTCTAGCAATGTATAGGTCGTCGGTTCAAATTTTACTTGAGGTAAACTTTTTATTTGTGTATTTAATAAAATTACGTGATGGTTTTACCTAGCAAAAGTTTGTGGACATATGTTGAATCAGTGACTCGGCGCAATAATGTGGTTCACTACAGAGGGACGTTGGTAACTAAAAAAGGTTGGATCGGTGTGCTTTATCCGGAACAATGCCAAGAGAAACTATATTTATAAATGCCAAATATTTCGACATGCATTATTATTACCTATAAGTTTTATTATGAACGAATAAATTCAAAAGTACTCTAGCAATGTATAGGTCGTCGGTTCAAATTTTACTTGAGGTAAACTTTTTATTTGTGTATTTAATAAAATTACGTGATGGTTTTACCTAGCAAAAGTTTGTGGACATATGTTGAATCAGTGACTCGGCGCAATAATGTGGTTCACTACAGAGGGACGTTGGTAACTAAAAAAGGTTGGATCGGTGTGCTTTATCCGGAACAATGCCAAGAGAAGAATATTGTGGGAAAGGCGGATACCGTTTCTATTCTATTGGGGATGCCGGAGATTTATCAGGTCATTAGAAAAATCTTCGTCGGGAAGATTAAAAAGGTGATGTTGCAACAACACATTCAATGTGTACGGCGCAAGAAGATAAGGAAGGAACTGAAGAGCTGTTGTTTATAGCGCAAAATCAAGCGAACAGCGGTTGTTGAGTTTGGTTGCTGTGATGGCTAGTACCTGTATATTATTGGTGGATAGTAGGTTTTAATGAAGGGTAGCTGCCGACGTACGCTGCGCGCATTAACTGTCTATTGAATAAAAGTCCGGGATTAGAATCGGGCGTAATGGGTCCAAATGCCGATACCATTACCAACAAAGTTAATGATAGTGTAGCGTTTCAAATAATCCCTGGAAGTGCTTTCGATAACTCTTGTTATATCGACGTACGATAAGGCAACAGCAGAATTAAGTAAAAGGTAAGGGGGCGCTAAAATCAGAAATGGAAAGAAGCTGACTGGGTTTATCACCTTCTGTGTCCGATTCGGATGGAGGAAAAGGTTTAAAAATAGCAGTCTCCACCGAGGTATCGAGAATTTCATGGCGCGTCCTGCAGAAGGAGGAGTACGTCGCTTGAGGTTCACCGCAGCTGTTACACTTT
>JARFJB010002297.1:187500-195000 GCA_036346205.1 Vesta saturnalis | reverse complement strand
AGACACGCGCAGACACGCGCAGACACGCGCAGACACGCGCAGACACGCGCAGACACGCGCAGACCCGCGCATACACGCGCAGACACGCGCAGACACGCGCAGACACGCGCAGACACGCGCAGACACGCGCAGATACGCGCAGACACGCGCAGACACGCGCAGACACGCGCAGACACGCGCAGACACGCGCAGACACGCGCAGACACGCGCTGACACGCGCAGACACGCGCAGACACGCGCAGGCACTCCCAGGCACGCGCAGGCACGCGCACACGCGCGCAAACACGCGCGGACACGCGCGGACACGCGCGGACACGCACGGACACACACGGACTCACGCGGACACACGCGGACACACGCAGACACACGCGGACACACGCGGACACACGCGGACACACGCGGACACACGCGGACACACGCGGACACACGCGGACACACGCGGACACACGCGGACACACGCGGACACACGCGGACACACGCGGACACACGCGGACACGCGGACACACGCGGAAACACGCGGACACACGCGGACACGACACGCGGACACACGCGGACACACGCGGCACACGCGGACACACGCGGACACACGCGGACACACGCGGACACACGCGGACACACGCGGACACACGCGGACACACGCGGACACACGCGGACACACGCGGACACACGCGGACACACGCGGACACACGCGGACACACGCGGACACACGCGACACACGGACACACGGACACACGGACACACGGTACACACGGGACACACGGGCACACGGGACACACGGCACACACACGGGCACACGGGACAGGGCACACGGCACACGGGCACACGGACACACGGGACACACGGGCACACGGACACACGGACACACGGACACACGGACACACGGACACACGGCACACGCGACACACGACACACGGACACAGGGCACACGGGACACACGGGCACACGCACACGGCACACGGCACACGGACACACGGACAGCACACGGACACACGGCACACGGACACACGGGCACACGGCACACGACACACGGACACACGACACACGACACACACACACACACACACGACACACACACACAGACACACACACACACACACACAACACGACACACACGACACACAACACACACACAGCACACACAAGACACACACACACACAGACACACACACACAGACACACACACAGACACACACAGACACACACACACAACAGCACACACACACACAACACACACACACAGCACACACAGACACACACACACACAGACACACACACACAGACACACACACACACACACACACAACACACACACACACACACGACACAACACACACACAGACACACACACAGACACACAGCACACACAACACACAGACACACACACACACACACACACACACACACACACAGACACACACACACAGCACACACACACACACACACAGACACACACACACACACACACACACACAGACACACACACAGCACAACACACACAGACACACACACACACACGACACACACACAGACACACACACACACAGACACACACGACACACACACAGACACACACAACACACACACACAGACACACACACACACACACAACAACACACACACAGACACACACACACACACACACACAGACACACACAGACACACACAGACACACACACACACACACACACACGACACACACACACACACAGCACACACAGACACACACACACACAGACACACACACAGACACACACACAGACACACACACAACACACACACACACACACACACACAGCACACACACAGACAGCACACACACAGACACACACACACACACACAGACACACACACAGACACACACACACAGACACACACACACACAGACACACACACAGACACACACACAACAGACACACACACAGACACACACACAGACACACACACACACAGACACACACACACACAGACACACACACACACACACACAGACACACACACACACACAGACACACACACACACACAGACACACACACACACTCACAGACACACACACACATACACAGACACACACAGACACACACTCACACACACACGCAAATACGCACACACGAGTAGTAGTAAACCGGCACCTTCCTTCCGCTCTTTTTACGGTGCAAGCCCCCCCGCCACCCTATTTATATTCCCACGTGGGGATCGCGTTTTCCACCCTTATTTTACTCGCTTACATATAGGGCGTGTATTTTCAACCCTTGATGGAATTTTTATTCCTAATTAAAGACCTTTTGACAGCTATTTTTAACCCTAATTATTATTGGTAGTATTAAGGACCTTTTTTGTTTTTATTAGCTGACGTGAAGGACCGTATTTATTACCCTTATTTTATGACTTCTTTTGGGGTTATTTTTTCAAACCTTATGGTTGTATTAAGGACCTTTTGACAGCTAGGACTTTTTTATGGTTGCTAACGTGAGGACTGTATTTAGGGGGTGGGGGCTGGTCTTGGCCTGGCTTAGGGCTGTATTTAGGGGTGGAGGCTGAACTGGGGGCTGGGGCTGTATTTAGGGGTGTGGTTGGAGCTTAGGGCTGGGGCTGGGATCTTGGGCTGTATCTAGAGCTAGGATTGTGTTCTGGCAATTATCTTCAGCCTTAATTAAGGTGCTTTTGGTTGTAACCCTGGAGGCTAGGCAATTGTGCATGCTCTTTTAAATTGTATCTTATAAGACACGTTATCTCTCTCTCTCTCTCACACACACACACACACGCACGCACGCACGCACGCACGCACGCACGCACGCACACAAATACACACACACACACACACACACACACACACACACACACACACGTACACGCACAAACAAAGGAAAACGAAAACACGCAAATACGATAATCTGCAAACACACGAAACGAAAAACGAAAACATGTAAACACACCAAACGAAAAACCCAAAACATGCAAACACAGACACGCAAAACGAAAACACACAAAACGAAAACACGTAAACACGTAAACACACCAAATGGAAACACGAGAAATGGCAGACATGAAAAAACGAAAACACGCAAATACGAAAATAACAACCACGAAAAATGGCAAACACGAAAAACGAAAACCAAAATTTAGCTAACACGAAAAGCGTAAACACGAATAATGGCCGACACGAAAAACGAAAACCAAAATTTAGCTAACACGAAAACGCAAACACGAAAAATGGCTAACACGAAAAAAATGGCAGACACGAAAAACGAAAACCAAGATTTCGCTAACTCGAAAATAGCAAGCACACAAAATGGAAACACGAAAAACGAAAATAAAATTTACAAATACGAAAAACGCAAACACGAAAAATGGCTAACACGAAAATGGCAAACGCGAAAAACGAAAACCAAGATTTCGCTAACACGAAAATAGCAAACACACAAAATGGAAACACGAAATATGGTCGACACGAAAAACGAAAATCAAAAATTTACAAATACGAAAAGCGCAAACACGAAAAATGGCCGACACGAAAAACGAAAACCAAAATTTCGCTAACACGAAAAATGGCAAACACGAAAAACGAAAACCAAAATTTAGCTAACACGAAAAGCGCAAACACGAAAAATGGCTAACACGAAACAAATGGCAGACACGAAAAACGAAAACCAAGATTTCGCTAACTCGAAAATAGCAAACACGAAAAACAAAAATAAAAAATTTACAAATACGAAAAACGCAAACACAAAAAATGGCAAACACGAAAACGAAAACCAAAATTTAGCTAACACGAAAAACGCAAACATACAAAATGGAAACACGAAAAATGACCGACACGAAAAACGAAAATTAAGATTTCGCCAACACGAAAATAGCAAACACGAAAAACGAAAAATCGCAAATACGAAGAAACAAAAACGAAAAATCACGAACACAAAAAATGAAAACGAAAAAACACGCAAATACGTAAATGCACAAAACGATAGCATGCAAAGCTGCAGAATGAATTAAAGCAAGGAGTTGGTTTATAAATAAAATAATTCTACTATTTTATCTGTTTTATTCTTTATATCCAAATGGAAGAGTATCATAATTTTCTATTCTACGTCGTTTAGAGTAACTTGTCCTATACTGTTTAGTTTCAGGTCTACTTAACACATTGTAACAACTATCTCTAACAATTTTTCTGTCATTATATACAAACAAAGAGTCTTTACTATTGCTAAGTACCATATCTTTCATTGCTTCAAAGTTTATAGTGCGTGAGTTTTTATAGTTTAAGGTAATGCCCTTCACTTTACACAGGGATTTAATTGTTTGATCACTGGTAGAAAATACATTATAACTATAGTTTTTAGGCCCCGCACTAACAAATTCGGCTATATAACTCCCTTCACCGTACGCCTCCATTACAACATTTTCGTTGATAGGTATTATGGATTGTACCTGAACCAATGGATCGGTAAACAATTTGAAAAAGTCCTTTGGTTCAGATACAATACTGCACTGGGTTAAGTTTTCGCGCTGACCAAACTTACCCCAAAAAGAATTCAGCATAAGTTTGGCAAGGTACCTTAAACCGGGGTTTTTCTTAATATTACTCGCCTCTAGTCGAATCCCCTCTTTCTCATAATACTCCGTCACGTACTGTACTTTCTCGGGGTCTGACGTACAATGGTTAGGCCACCCTGAACATTCCTGCTTAAGTTTCAGAAAATTATCGATGTACCCGCTAAATAACCCTCCCTGTTTCGTGGCTTTATTATAAGTGGTTACCTCGTATTCCCAAACTTCAAAAACATCCAGGACTATATAGTTTTTAGCGATAGCCTTACGCAGCTCGTCAGCTACAAACGTGCCAATGAAACTGCGCTCAGCTTCACTATGTCTACATTCCCCTTGATTTAGCTCAACACCGCACATCCTACACAACACAAACATCAGTATAATGAGCACACGTTATAATACATTATTTTCTCACTAATACAGTCACATTGATGATAAAGCTTATTAGCATTAGTGCGACCTCCGTAAAACGCGTCACGCGGGTTTAAGGGTTCGTCATCTTGACAGCCTAAATTCTGTATGAATACCCGTAACTCATCATTAGCAAGTATTTGTTTCTTAAAATTGCATTCACGCATCTCAACTAAATTATACCCGCGCTCGCGTAGAAACTGGGACCGTGCCACCGTGTTCTCATTCCGTGCAAGCATAGAGGTACTCACACCAAGTTTAGGATCCATGTTAGCCTGATTGGGGAAACATTCCTCGCAACCGTGCCAATAACAGCCAAGAAATTCAAAAACGGTGTTTGATTCAGCACAATACCCGTCGACCTTAACACCTTCAGGTGTTCTAAACTCGCGAGACTTCCCAGCGTGCTGTATGCTTACTTGCTGTGAATGCTCCACCCAACGTAACCATTGTATTGCGATTTTGGATTGATTGTCGGCCCGTCTATAACCACCTCTTGGAATAAGCCCTATTGTGTTTTCTCTGAGGAAACGTCTGCGAAACACTTTATTGCAAGCGCTAGCAATAGTGGTAGCCTCCTCAAACGGATCGACTTTATTTTGAGTCGTGAAGGTGAACCAGAAGCTAATGCAACCTTTAACGAGGATCTTAACATCCATCAGGCAGTATTTCACAATCTCCTCACTCATCTTGAAAACATAATTACCCTGGGCCGCGTGCCAGTCTAAAAGTTTTTGGCGATCACCCGCCGACATCTGATCTTCACAATAATATTCGAGTGCTGGCAAAGGACCCTCGTAATTCTGATTCTCGGATGTGTTGAACAGATATGGGAAATAACCTTTGGACTCGGGGAAATTGAAGGTTTTCGGAAATGCCGAGAGCGGTGACGGAATGAAACTAAGGGAGTCAATAAACCTGATATCGTCACACTGAATAGAAATTAATTTTAATCCGTTGCAGATGACTTTAGGTCTCCACTGATTATTTTTAGTTAGCATGCACCTGAGCACAAAACATCCATCGTACCCCTTCATATTATGCGCAATGCATGTAACTTTAAATTTTTGAGCTCTCTCGGCAACATATGACAGAAATGATTGAACAGGGTTTTCCCTGAAAATGTGCACTCTTTTGCTACATACTGAGTATTCCTTATCTAAATTGTCAGCGTGTTTGACACAAACAGAGCAAACATTCGCGGCCACGCATAGATTGGGCTCATGCAGAAACCTATCATTCGTCCGCTCACACACCTTCTCTTGCATACACTCCAAATCGTAAAAGATAAACATAGATGGTTTACCGTTAGTACTGCCACGTCGCTGCTTGTTAACGGCCATGTTGCAAAGATGACCGATAGGTTTTTGACTCTGACACGTGGAGCAGTAGCTGTATCCGCATCTATGTTTACCCTTTACTTCATGGGTTTTAAGGCATTTTAAACATCTACGTATTTTTTCGCATACTTTAGCGTCCTTATGATTTTTAAGACATTCAGCCCCATAAAAAAATCTCCTGCAATCATTACAAGTAATTTTCGGGTTTTCAATAGAACATGGCGGCTTTTGATGACATGCTGGGCACTGATACATACATTTCATGTGATCTTTTTTCTTATTATAACGTTTTCTACACTGCTCGCAGTAATAACTACAGGTAAATGCTGATGTGAGACTGATAATAACGTTATAGTGTTCATCTTCTAGCATTAAATTTAAAACTACCCTACCCGGTTCCCTAGGGCCTTCAAAATAAACTGAATCACCTATACGCGAATTATAAACTACAATGGTATGTGAAGCTAAATGATTTTGAAATGCTTGAATATGCTCGTAACTACCACCCTGACTGAGATCTACACCACTGTCTTGGCAAAGTTGTATAGCTCGTTCTTGAAGTAAGGGGCGCCCCATTTCCATACTACTTCGCATTGCATCGTTATTTTTAAATGCAATAGCTATAACTAGCGCGCCAGCTAAACAATTATTTTCGTTAATTGTTGATGGTACAACAACAATACCTTGTTTTTTAGATTTGCAAAAGTCTGCAAATTTTAACCCCGTCAGGTTTTTGCGTCCATAGCCTACAGGCACAACCACTCTATCCACATTTAAAACTAATAAGTCACTTGAGAAAAAATTAGCATTACTCTGCATTACCTTTTCCAGCAGCGACATTATCACTTTCACCGACAACTGGTCCACTCTTCTAAATGAAATGCCGATTGACTTGTCTGGGAAATTCGGGTTCCTTAGCGTGATCCCGACACGGTCTGATGGAACAGCACCCTTCACTATGTATGAATAGAGTTTCTCAAATGCACTCTGTAAAAGTGTGTATTAGATAATTTTTTAGTAAAATGGTTTATTTTACCTGTAGCCATGTTAAGGGATTATCCTTGCACGTCTCGTCATTGAAGTTAAATCGTAGCGTTTTACAGGTTGTATTAAATTTTTAATAAATTTACTGTTTGATTCCCCAATTATATTAATATGATTGAACCCTGAGGATGGTCCGGCCTGTTGCTGCAAGCCTGAACC
>JARFJB010002297.1:125000-170000 GCA_036346205.1 Vesta saturnalis | reverse complement strand
GCATTGTACCAAGTATTATACATGTTCTACACATTAGGATTATTGTACTTCATGTAATCAATATCTGTTATGTGTTTAATTGCTTAATTATATTGATTTATATTTGAATTTATTTCTTAGTTATTCTATATGTATCGTGTTGACCTTTTTAACATGCTACTGCCATAGCTCAATTCCTTTATGAATACAACATCATTGTGCAAACCCAATAAAACCTGTTTTGTTGTACAAAAACCATATGTTTATATTCGTATACTATATTTTCCTCATAACAAATTATATAACTTCTTCAACTTTATTTGAACTTGCATACTATCTAATATTTGAATTCGACAAAACTCTACCCCCTCTACTACACCTATTTATAACCATCGCAGTATAAAACGGGTTAGACACGAATTATTTACCCTTAGAACTGTGGTTAATAATTAAAATGCGAATTACAACATTTCCGAGTAAATTTATGAACAAGTAACATAACCTTATATTTCACTTTTCACAATTAAATAAATGTGTTTTTTGTTTAAATTGTCCTAACTATAAAATATAAACATCATAATTAAGAGGTTATTAACTAAAAAATGTACAAAACGTAACTTTTACTTTTCTTAAAAAAACTAATATTTTCCGGTTGAATAGTACACGGTCACGTGAATTTTTTCGCGCAGCTTGGTGTCTTCGTATTTGACGTTTAGTCTAGTAACTTAGTAACAATAACTGTCAGTATTTTCAAATAACGTGCAAGTTCAATTTTTGATATCAATTGTAATTGTCAAAAAGCGTTTCTCTAACGTCGGTTTTTCGCGCTTTTCGAGTTTACTATTAGTAGAAGTGAAATATGAGAAGCTGAATAGTGCCTTTTTGTCAAAGTGACAGCAAACAATTAAAATAAAGTCTACAATTTTTCAAGTGAGGTCACAAATAATTATATAATTACAACTATTTGCCTTCTTGCACACACGGCGGCTTATGTTTACAAAGTACAGTATTCACTAGTGCGAAATTCCTAATAGCCCCATGCGCAGTTTCAATTCGGATCATAACATGGTTTCAAGGATTGTTTATCTAGTTATTAAGTAAGTTATCTATGGTTAAACCAGTCAAACTAACCGCGTAGATTAAATCATATTACTGTTATTATTGTACAGACGATTATCACACATGTAAATATTGCAAATATAAATTGAGGATAAAGAAATATGTTCATATTTATTGTTATGCTTAATATATGATTCACAAATCATAAAACGGTTTACTATAATTTATATAAATACATGAAACTAGAGCCATAAGTGCGTAAATATTTTATAATCCTAAAATGTCTTAATGACTATTGATACAGTTTATGTTTTGCATTATATGTAATTAAAGAACTTCATTACATTACTAGAATGTATGTTAATTTTAACTTCCGCACACTTAACGGGTTTGGATTGTTAATATAAGTGCGTAGGTATAAATCAAGAATAATACTATACTTTGCAAATTTTGAATAAAAATGGATTGAGTAAATTAAAAATATCATTTTTCATGATTTGAATTAAGCTAGGTATTTAAAATGTGCATGTAGGTAATTTCAGAGAACCAGTGAAAGTCGGTGTACTGAATCAAAAATACGTAGGAGATTGTTTCCAGTAATAAAATACGTACTTGTACTTATAGAATGATTCTCAAGAAAAATTATTTTATTACAAGGCAAACAAAATACTATTCTACTTTAGTTTTTGCACAAAAATAACCATAAGAAATTCTGTAAAAGCGATACTAGAAAATTTAGTTTTTTATTAAATTATTTTATACAGTTTGGATAATTATTTAAATAGTTGTGTACATACAGATAACGCAGTTTCCACAACAGATGGTGTACAATGCCTAGCCTTCAACTCAGGACGTAAAGGAGCTGTGCCGGCGCTGAACTTAAAACGATACATCACTTCTCCTCCATTCTCATTCACTCTGCACTCACGGAAAATTGAGTTCACCGTATTTATTACCGCAGCTACTCACTTTATATAATACAAAGCTGCTTTCCTTTTTAGGTAAATAGCTTTACAACTCCATAATTTTTGTTTACTCAATATGCTGCAGTAATATACACCCTATATTTATAATGTCTCATAACATGCTTATTATTTAAAATTTTCCGAAAATTGTCATTAACTGGAAAAAGAGTTTAAACCAAAGGAGTCTATGTGACAAATAGGAACAAGAGAAAGGCGAAAGTAGGATCTCCATAAGCGCTTTATCTTTCTCGAATACCTATGCATAGTAATTAGACTGAAAATTGGAAAAACTTTCGATTTCATCCAAAATTGTAGGTACGTTTATATCTTTGGTATTAATTTACTATCAAGGTTCACCGTTAAATCTTTTTCCACAAACGTTTCAAGTTTTGATTTAAATCCTAGTTACAGTTTTGTATCAAAGAATCTCTTCAATTTTCAAGTACGTGTGTGTATGTAATTCCATTTGTTTCCATTTTACTATACCTACACCTACTAATAGATATGGGATGTGAAAATTGATTTTTGCATAAATACGTAATTTTTCTGACGAATTTGCAATTTATGACCCATATTAAATTAAATTATTGCATTTAGTATTGCTAACTTTAACGTGAAGAATAATGATTTCTGAATATTTTCATTTTACAGTGGTTACACATGTGGTGCCACCTGTTAAATGTTCCAGTGAATGTATAAAAACAGTTTGCATTTTGTACATTTAATGTGCCAGAATTCTTCAGATTTTATTAATTCATAAATTAACTACTACCAAAGAGTAACTCTTTGCTACTACCAAAGAGTAATAATTTTATTGCTCTTTGCTACTACATAATACATAATCACGTGACATTTTAATAATAATACTAATTACGGAGACTCATAAATCTTATAAAACATTTTTTGTATCACACCAATCTGTAAAAAATCACAGCACTTGTCGTCCATTGTAAATTGAGTTTGTATAAGTTTGCATAAGATATGCAAATTTCGTTTTTTTTTTTATCTAAGTAAAGATTGAAACTGCTAGGTATATCTTTATTATTAAACCTTCGTATTGATCAGTCCAATGTAAAATGTGCCGTATGTTATAATTTTAACATATTGAACATTTTTATAAAAATCTGGTATATATTTTTTAAAATCAACATTGAAAATTAGTCTGCGTAGCCTAGTTTTTATTTATAAAAAAAAAAACAAGTAGGCGTAATAACCAGTTGTTTATTTAACAACAAACAATAATTTTGATGCGTTCACAATGCAGTTAAGTAGTGCAAAAGAACATGCGAAAAACGAGCAGGATCTGGAAGGTTAAGTGCAACTAGTGCGGTTGATAATCGTTTTATCGTGTTGAATTCAGTAAGGGTCGCAAAATAACAACAATTGAACTCTAACATCGCTTGCAAGCAGTGCAACAGGTTGAAATAAGTGAAAGAACAATTAGACGATGAAAGTGGTCTACCTTCATGAAGACCAGGTACAGGATCACAATTGTTACCTAGACATTGGAGCACGTCTTCATTTTGCACGATTCTATGCGAATTGGAACCTTTGACGAAATGAGCGATATGCCGATTGTACCATCTGTGAACGGCTGTCTTTTCATGGTGGTTCTGTTATGATGTGGGCAGGAATTTCCACAGAAGCAGACACGAAGCTTATATTTGTAGAACATGGTGCTTTAAACGCTCACAGGTCTGTGGAAGATATTCTACAAGGAGCTGTTGTCCCATTTTGTGATTTTATTGGAGAGGTTTGTATTGATGCATGACAACGCCAGACCACATACAGCAAGACGGAATTAATAGACTTCCTTAGCCAGCACGTAGTCCAGATCTGAATCCGATCGAACACTTTTGGGATGAACTCCAGAGGCGTATTCGTCGTCGTCCAGCAATACCTGCAACTGTGCAAGAACTACGATTAGCCCATTTGGAGGAATTCGAAGCATTTCCACAAATTTGCTCAACAAATTTGATAAAGTCAATGCCAAGATGACTAAACAGTGTAATCCAGGCTCGAGGAGGAAATACAAATTATTAACATTTAGTTTAAAGTTGATTAAAAGTTGCTATCTTTAACTTGCATAATTTAAGTAAAATTTAATTTTTTACTGTTTCTGCTATAATTCTTAAGTTAAACAAGTTTTGGTTTTTACTTTGTCTCTTTTCTCTCCATTCCGTGTATTTAATGTTCCGTGAATGTGCACTGCTACAACAAAATTTAAATTTCTAAAGGAATTAATAAACGTATCGGTGTTTTCGTAAAATTTTGAAGGTGGCCAGCTTTTTATAATGGTTTACCTTTTTCACGGTGTATCGATCCCTCCCACTTCCCCTTTATATTTCTTACCAACTCTTTCTAGATACGAACTGTCGCCTCAACAAAACAGATATAAAAATTGAGTTATCAATTTCCGGGAGTGTAGCTCGGCCCATCTCACCTTTTTAAACAAACATACTCTGGGAATAAGCTCTTGAAAGCTAAACCAGACATTACGTCGAAAAAATAGGAAAAAGAATAGGAAGATCGATAACTCAAAGCACACTTTCAGTGAAGCCAAGTGTCTCAATTTGAATTTTTATTAAAGTAAATACACACACCACACACGCGCGCGCCACACGCACACGCACACGCTCACGCACACGCACACGCACACACACACACACACACACACACACACACACACACACACACACACACACACACACACACACACACACACACACACACACACACACATACACACACACACACACACACACACACACACACACACACACACACACACACACACACACACAAACACAACACACTCAAACTCACACTCACCCTCACCTTCACACCATACTCACGCCCGTACCAACACCCACACTGCCACCCACACCCATACCCACACCCACACTCACACCCATACCCACACCCACACTCACATCCACACTCATACTCACACTCACAGTCAGTCACACTCACACTCACACTCACTCTCACACTCACACTCACACGCACACTCACTCACACTTACTCACACTCACTGATACTCACTCATACTCACACTCACACACGCACGCTATCATTCACACACTCACACTAACACTCACTTAATTATTATTCGTTTTATTTTCTAAATTCTTGTATGTATATATGTATATATACTGGTGAAGGTTGACTTTACTTTACACTTTCAAGATGAAATTTGTACGTATACAAAATAGTCAGTGTTGCCTTGTGTACTCAGTGTTGCCTTGTGTCCGCCAAGAAAGATCGATCATTTCCTGTTGTAAGTATGAATGGCTCAATTCTTAAGTTTTCAGACTCTATTACTCTGTTGGGTATGACTGTATCTTCAAATCTCTCATGGGTTGACCATCTTCTGTTAGCTACCAAAACAGCTGCTCGTAAAATAGGCTTTTTGTACAGATCTAAGCAGTACTTTACCTCTCGACAACTCCTGCTGTATAAGGCCCAAATTCGGTCTCATCTGGAATATAATTCTCAACTCTGGGTTAGTGCTCCCCAATACGCTCTCCATATTGTTGATCGTATTCAAAAGAGAGCGATTAGGCTTATAAATGACCCGTCGTTAACTTCTCACATACAGTCTCTTGAGCATAGAAGGATGGTTTCAGTTCTTTCTTTGTATTATCGTTATTACAACAGCTATTGTGCTGCTGAATTATATTCTTTGATACCATCTCGGGCTATCTTTACGAGAAACACTCGGTTCACTCATTAACATCATCAGTATGCAGTGCAAATCTCCACTTGTCGTGCCAAAACGGGCGCAATCCACATTTTTCTACACGGCTTCTAAACTCTGGAATGATCTCCCTAGTTCCTGTTTTCCTCTCACTTATGACATGAGAAAATTTAAGGTAGCTGTTCATAGGCATCTGTTGGCAATTCATTATCCCTCTATCCATCCTCCTTAGTGTTCCTTAGTGCTTTAGCACGATATGCCAAATTTATCCTGTTCAGGTCCACAATCATATATATATATATATATATATATATATATATATATATATATATTATATATATATATATATATATACGGTGTGTCAATTTAAAAACTTACAATAGACTATATCTCATGAGTAAATGATGATATCCACCTACCCTAACTAACAAAGTTTAAATAGCGTCCCCTACTTGTAATACATCATTGAACAGCCTGTCACAAATGCTGTCCAGTGGTATAAATACAAATTATACAGGGTGTATTAATATTAACTCAATAAAATATTTAAATATTTTAAAAACACTCAGTTGTTCACAAAATCCAACCTGCGTCACTTCAGGAGTTGCGGGAAAGAATTACTCAAGAATGTCGGGCTATTACCAGAACAACATTTATCAAAGTTGGTGAAGAATTTGTAAACAGGCTGTATTAATGTTTACAAAACAACGGAACCCACTTTGAACATTTATTTCAATAATTAATATTTTTACCAAATTTGTAGTTCAACAAAACCTTTTAGTGAATATTGATGTACTTTTTTGAAATAAAATATTATAGTATTATTTCTGAAAAGAGATTTGTGTTCATTTATAAAAATGAATAAAAATAATTTTTATTTATACCACTGGATAGCATTTTTACAGGCTTTCCAATGATGTATTACAAGTAGGGGTTCGCTATTTAAATTTTTTTTAGTTTGGGTAGGTGGGACGTAGGGGGTTGATTGGGGTGAGTTGTCTCCTATGTCATTTTGGTTCCCCCTTTCTACCCTAGAAACGGTTTAGAGAATTTTTTGATATCATCATTTATTCATGAGATATAGTCTATTGTAAGTTTTTAAATTGACACACTGATATAAAATACTGTTGAAGGCTGACTTTACACGATCAAGGTGAAAATCATTCTAAAGCATATTATAACAAAATTTCATATAAGCAAGGTCTCTCTAACGACTCTACATTTAACACGAAAGGTAGATAGACAGATAACTACACTAAGGTTGAGAGAGGTAATTTGCTATTGTATATTCAAGTTATACATTCTAAAAATTACTTTATGTTAATGATTAGGAAATTGATAATCAGTTTTCTATGAACTATTCATAAGTAAAAATACAGTAAGATGATTTAGTGGAAATATGTATGTATACACTGTATAAATACTTCAATGCTCAGTTCTACAACGCATAGTTATGATTATTAGAACAGCCGAAAGAAAACGTATCTGAAAGTATGCTTATTATTTAATATATATATATATATATATATATATATATATATATATATATATATATATATATATATATATATATATATATATATATATATATATATATATATATATATATATATACCTGATATTGTTCACAACAAATACTATTAAGGATTTTAATGTATTATTATCCTTACAGGAGGACGTCGTAAACCAAATCTGCAATAGCGTCAGCTGTTATTTTATAGACTCGACCCCAGTTCATTTGTTTAGTTAATTAGGTTTAGATAAAGGTCTGAGTGTTACGCTTTTTTTTTTTAATTAATAATATTATGCGGAGACGTATTTGTGGATTTAAACTTTATAGTGACTCGCATATAATAAACCATTAAAACCTTTTATTTTTTTATTTCCGTTATATCAATTTGGTATTTTTGAATTGTGGTTGATTTTTAGCAAGCTGTAAGTTAAACCAGATCAGTATTTTTGAACAGTAAGCTGGTTTCTCGCAAGCTGTAAGTTATGATTTGGTTTATTGAGATTGATTGATTTGTCCGGTTGATAGATTGACTGAGATTGATCTGATTGATTGATTTAATCGAGCATGATTTGTTTGAGATTGATTTTGATTAATTAATTTGATTGGATTAATTGATTTGTTTGTTTGAGAAGGAGCTGAGGGAGACCAGGGAGAAACGGTGGAAACGAGAGAGACGAGAGAGAGAGAGAGAGATGTGCACGATCAACCTCTATTACAGGAAACATTCGCTAGTTTAAAAATATACCACTAGATGGCGCCACAAACAAACCCTAATTAGTCCTAGAAATATACCGCTAGGTGGGACCTCCTCTATTGCAGAAAAGGTTCGTTAGTTTAAAATTATACCACTAGATGGCGCCATAAACAAAGCTTAATTAATCCTAGAAATATACCGCTAAGTGGCGCTACCTCTATTACAAAAAGCATTCGCTAGTTCAAAAATATACCACTAGATGGCGCGACAAACCCTAATTACTCCTAGAAATGTGCCGCTCGGTGGAGTCACCTCTATTATAAAAAAACATTCGCTAGTTTAAAAATATACCACTAGATGGCGCCTCAAACAAACCCTAATTAGTCCTAGAAATATGCCGCTAGGTGGCGCCACCTCTATTACAGAAAACATTCATTAGTCCATACACCACTAGATGGCGACGCTAACAAATCCAAATTTCGCGCCATAGGGCCACGACAAGAGCACGAAGCCCCTAATACGAGTTCCTACAACTGTCTTACAAGTTAGCATTAGGGTCTCCTTATTAGAATACTATTTACCGATAAGGGGGCCACGACAAGGGGATCAGACCCTAACACAAGTTTCGAAGCCCTCCCTTACAAGTTACCATTAGGGTCCCCTGATTATTAAAATACTATTTACCGTTAAGGTGGCCACGACAGGGGGTGCAGACCCTAACACAAGTTCCTACACCTGTCTTACAAGTTAGCATTCGGGCTCCCTTATTAAAAAAATTCAAATTTCCCGTTGAACAGGTTTTGGTTCTGACATTGGCTAGCCCAAGGTCAACTCCAGGGGCAGGCCCAAGGCCAACTCGAATACCAGGCCTCAAGGTTAAAAGGGGTGGCTTGTGACGTCACAAAAAATGAAGGAGAGGTTGTCCTATTTCTAGTATCGAATATAGACCAAACACGATCCTTAAATCGTTGCAAAGTAAAATGGATCTTCTAATATTTTTTAAGTTTAGGTTTAAAAGTTGTAAATTGCAGGCTAGAAATTTCTACAGGAAGTTATGTAAACTAATCAATTTAACTATCCCGACAAGTGTCATCCGACCCACAAAATTTTTTTTTAGATGTCTACGTTCGTGGTTAAACAAAGTTTTGTAAAGATGGCAACCAAGTGGTTAAATTTATTTAAATGGTAATAATCACTTCCCATATGTGCAAAAGGCCTGGTTATGTCAAGCTCTTAAACAATATTCTTCCAACTTTCTTTATTACAGAGACCAACAATAACGCGAATTGCCCTATGTTGGAGACAAAACGTCCCACTACATGTTATTAAATTGACAAAATTCGCTTTATAGAACATTAGCTCACATCGTCTAAGATAAATCTATCGTAGTCCCACATACGTGTGATAAAACACATATACTCGATAATGTATTTGTAATCACACATATTAGTAATAACTTCAAGCTTGATTGCTATAAAAGTCAAGAAATCTTTACAAGCAAACAAATTCCAGTGGATAATGACCATCAAGGACCTTCAGGCCACTCAGAACTTTCCCTTTCATCACATAACCAATGAAGCGTTACTCGCTGATGATATATATATATATATATATATATATATATATACACATGTATATATATATATATATATATATACATATCTCATGGTATGAATATTATTAAGTACTGCTAAGTAATTTTTTTAAATAACTGTGGTCCTGAACAGGCCGAAGCACTCAGGAACACTTAAAAAGATAGATAAGGGGATATTAAATTGCCGAGAGGTACCTATGCTCGGATCCCCTAAATTTTTTCATATAAGTGCGAGGAAAACAGGAATTATAGAGATCATTCCAGAGAAGTTAGAAGCCGTGTAGAAGAATACAGAGCGTGCTCGTTTTCCACGACAGGTGGAGATTTTTGCTGTAGTAGCCCATATCATATCGATAATAAAAAAACAACTGAAACTATTCTTATATGCTCAAGGGACTGTCTGCCAGAAGTTAATTGTTTATAAGCCTAAATGCTCTGTTTTGAGTACCATCAACGATACCAAGAGCGTATTGGGGGGCACCAACCCTGAGGTGAGAATTATATTTTAGGCGAGGTCGAATTTGGGTCTTATATAGCAGAAAGAGTTGTCGGGAGGCAAAGTAGCTCTTAGATATGTACAAAAAGCTTATTGTACGAGCAGCTAGATTAGTAGATGACAACATAGTAATAGAGTAAAAACTTAAGACCTGAGCCATTCATACTTACAATAGGAAACGATCGATCTTGTTTGGCGGACACAAGGCAACGCTGAGTTTTATAAGCATTAAATTTAACTAGAATGTTATTTCCTCATTAAAAGATACGTTGAAAGTCTTTCTTGATTGAAATTGTGATTTCAGCTTTAATGACTTGACTTAAGCTAGCAGGTGGATTACCATTATGGGTAGACTGAGATGAACTACAATGAAGGTAGATAGGACTGGTACTAGTTGGAGGAAAGACAATGACTGGAATACCGTCTGGGCCGGTCGCCGTATTGAGATCAAGCCTACTGATGATCGATTCTAGTCTTTTTCAAGACTATTAAGGCACCAGTTTGATGAAAATAAATCCACAAAAAGGTTGTTTTTGTCTACAGAGTCAGCAACTACAGGTCAGTCGAAGCATGTCAAGGGCGGAAATGAAAATATATCAAAGTATTTACTGGTCGCTTTAGCTAAAGACCAAAATTTACGACTGCCCAAAGAACATTTAGCTAGTTCATCGCATTTCCGTTGTTTGAGTCTTAGTGATAATACTTTCGTGGGTATTACTAGCACTAACATAGTCTGCATGACTCTCGACCGTTTTATTAGATTTCCATTTAGTACCAGATTTATTTTTTAAAATATTACATCAGCACAAACCGTCATGGACTGACGAAAGTAACCTATACGATTTTGTTCTTTGGGAGTGTAAAGATACTTCAGGTACTGAAGAGCAATTCCCGAAGGTGAGGACGACTTAAAACTATATTTAGGCCATGGAAAGTTTGCAAAGAAGTCTGGTAAATCACTCCATGTAGCTTTTCAAATTGGACAAAATTGTTTACTACATTCAAACATAAACATGTTTATGTTTGAATTTTTCAAATTTGACAAAATTGTTTACTACATCTTTAACAATTTTAACAAACATTACTACTGACGAAGATAACTGTAAGTGTTATCGAAACGTTAGATTGTATAATTTAAAGTACACCATTAAAAAATCCCAAAAAAGATAGGTATTTTAACATAAATAAATAGTTTACCTCGAGTAGGATTTGAACCTACGACCTTATAACTTATTCGTTCATAACAAAAACTTATAATAATTTATGGTATAAAGGTTTTTCATGCGAAACTAAATCATTTTAAAAATTAATTTAAAAGTGTAATATACGTAATCATATCAATAGTAGTGGTAAAATACTTTTAATAAATGCACAACAGCATTTCTGATGATTGGGTTATGTTACATGATACTAGTCCAATTGTTGATGACGATTTCAATTCCGTGATTGAAATTTCTGTATCAGCTATAGTTAAAAAAATATGACACGGGTGTTTTTTTATAATAAAACTATAAATTTAGAGATAGTTCTAATTTATTTAATTCTTATAATGAAAAAACTTTCTCTTATATGATTTTCTTGCTAAAGCTGAAGGCAGAGAGCTATTCTGAATGCTCCAACAATAGTCAGCCATCATGTGTGCGTTCCAGTAGCCCTGACAGCGTTCCTCCATGGTACGGAGGTCCTGGTGGAATCACTCGCCCTGTTCTTCACTTAGGCCCCCAAGATTGGCGGGAAAATAGTCCAGGTGGTTGTGAAGAAAGTGTAACTTGATGCTCATGTTACATCCAAGCCTTTGAAAGTGACTCAACAGTTGTTCGACGTGTTGAGAAAATTCAGAACTTTTCTTATTTCCCAAAAAATTTTTAACAAGCCAAACAAACTCATTCCATGCCGTTTTCTCAATCTCTGTCATAGTGTCCGTAAAATTTGAGTCTTTAATTAATGATCTTATTTGTGGCCCGTCAAAAATTCCCGCTTTTACCTTTTCTGCACTCAGTTTTGGAAACTTTTTTGATAGGAAAAGGAAACAATTTCCATTTTTATCAAGACCTTTTACAATTTGTTTCATAAGTCCTAGTTTTATATGTAACGGAGGCAAAATTATACGATCCCTTGATACTAAAGGGGGGTTTATCACGTTCTGTTGTCCTGCAACTAGCGCTTCCCGAGGAGGCCAATCTTTTTTAATCCAGTGTTGATATTTAGCTCTACTGTCCCACAAGCAAAGAAAACAGGGATATTTTGTATAACCACCTTGTTGGCCTAAAAGTAAGTTGACCATTTTGAAATCAACACATATGAGCCAATTGTGTTCCACATATTGAATTTTGTCTAAAACCAGAGCAATAGTTGTATATTCTTCTTTTACTTTTGTGGAATGAACAATAGGCAAGGACCCTAATTTATTCCCATTGTGTAAGAGGACACATTTTAGACTACGTTTTGATGAGTCTATGAATAGACGCCAGTCACTAGAAATGTAATTTTGAAGTCCCATTGCAGCCATTAAACCAGGTACATCTTTACAAAATACGAAATCATTTTCTTCAGAAAATATTTGAGGAGAATTTGTTCTCTTGTGCGGTAATGAGAAATTTTCGTTTCCTTTGTTACCAAGTTTCTTTGTTTTAGCCTAGAAGCCAAAATTTTTGAAGCAGCCTTTGACAGTCCCAGATCTCTGACAAGGTCGTTTAAATCATCTTGGTTGAATAGTTTTGGCGCTTTCAGGTCACATTCAAAGTCACTATCACTACTATCAGTTTTCGCATCAAAACGCATAGGCTCATCCTGTGAAGCATCAGCTTGAGGTTCAAGTGATATTTTAGGACTCATGTGCCGACCGTATGGAAGGATATTCCCATTTAGCTCGATTTTTTCGGTTAATGCCAGTTGTGTTCACCAAACAAAAATATCAGTCGTCGTGTGGTTCAAGGGTTCAGTCCAGATCATAGCGGTTTCGTATCTAAAGCTATTCCTTTTCTTATTTGTCCACAAACGTAGAAACTCAACGCACGTTTTGCATGCCTTTTGCGGAATCCGAGGCTTGTCTTTCATTTCCAGTGTGTGACCAAAGTAATTTTTGTAAACCTCAATCACGAACGCTGTCACATTCAAACGGTATTCTTTAAATATATACTCTCCGCAAATGAAACAAAAATGATTTGGATCATTGACACAGACTCTTCTTGACGATGCCATATCAAATTATATTAAGAAAACTTAACACACTAACACAGCGATTTTCTCGTGAAAACTATATCTCATAAACAAGAGCTATCACAAAAAAACTGAGGATATATTTCAAATCAGCGACGTCAAATTAGTAAACATCACGTGATAAAAGTCAATCATCAGACAAAAGTGGCCATATTGTTGTGCAGTGATTATCAATGAACACTACTTCCAATGCGTGTAATGTAATTTCCTACTTACAACAAAATATGTTATTGGTAACCGGTAACTGCTAACATTACCATTTGATAGGATTTAACAAAGCTATATTAATATGTGGAAAAGCAAAATTAATTCTGGTGTACAACTATACAGCAGTTATGTAGTATTAACGTTAAAATTGTATACAAAATTACATATTGTAGAATGTTGTAATGTACGTTATGGTTTTATAATGTTTAAAGATAAAACAGGGTATTATGTTGTTCAGAGTAAACATGACTGTGTCACACGATATTATTTGCTCCACTTAGTTCGGCATATAAACGTCCAACTTCACCATACAAAATGTCAGTTTTCTTTTTAATAACATGGTATACTATTTTAAGTAAAACAAAAGTAATGTCCTTATGTCCATTTCTGATTCCCGATAAAATAAAAACTTTTACAATTGGCATTTCATTGATATTCTACATTAGATACGTTTTTATATTTTAAAACAAACAAACATTAAAACAGGTAAAAGGTATCCATATTAAAACATTTTATGGTAAATTATACTTTTTAATGAAATACGCAATAACAATTACCTAACCTTTGCAGCATGTATATGCATATATATTGTGAATTAACGAAATGTGTAAAGATACAAAGTGCAGTAATGAAATTATCGCCGCACTACAAGGTATTTCTTTTTCAGATGACTTCACTTATAGAAACATGTATTTCCATAATACTTATGATAGTAATGAAATTAGTCAGTGGATTCTGCCTTTTACGTTCAACAATATTTTATTTTTTGAAGCCAAAACGTTGTCCACCAATATCTAATAGTATAATATTCCAATCAGCTGTTGAATTATCTGAAAAAATTCGAAATCGAACAGTAAGTATTAATTTACTTATATTGTAATAACATGAGTTGTTATTCCAGATTTCAAGTGAGGAAATTGTAATAGCCTATATTTCACGAATTCAAGAAGTAAATCCAGTATTGAACGCTGTTATGAAAGAAAGGTTTAAATTAGCTATTGAAGAAGCTAGAAATGTTGATAAAATGCTGATAAACAAAACTTACACTGTTGAGGAATTAAAAACTAAACGTCCTTTACTTGGTATACCAATAACCATTAAAGAAAGTATATCCGTTAAGGGTTTAACACATTCCGGTGGTATGATCAATTTCAAAAATAGAATAGCAACAGAAGATGCTGATGTAATTCAAAATATAAAAAATAGTGGTGCCATTATTTTATTAGTATCGACTACTCCTGAATTGTGTTTAAGTTTAGAAACATTTAATAAAATCACGGGGACCACCTACAATCCATATGATACTAGAAGAACACCAGGCGGTTCTTCTGGCGGAGAAGTAAGTACCTACTTGTTGGAGAAATATTTTATATAGGTAATTATTTTAATACAATTTAAGAAATTTTGGCTAAACTTTTAAAATTTGTTATTAATAATTTTTAATTACATATTTACCTTTGAACTTATTCGTTCATAACAAAAACTTATAATAATTTAATATTAGTCAAGTTGCTTTGGTATGTGTGAATCCTTGCGATATTGCAGGCTCACATTCCATTAATATAAGTAATTTGACTGTAATCTCATTATGTTTAGAATTTACTTCAGTTCTACATACATAAAGACAAAATTTGCATCGATTGGGGCTTGAACCTTGTTGGCGCAGTTGGTAGCGCGGTACTCTAGCAAAGTACAGGTCGTTGGTTCGAATCCTACTCGAGGTAAACTTTTTATTTATGTATTTAATAAAATTATTAATAATTTTTAATTACATATTTACCTTTGAACTTATTCGTTCATAACAAAAACATAATAATTTTAAAATTTGTGTTTTAAGACTTATTAACATATTTCAATTATGCTAATTATGCATAATTATTTTCCGCCTGCTAATGATATGTTGAGAAATTACAAATACCTTAATCTACTTTGTCACTAGATCAACCAGCCCGTAAAGGCAATTTGTGCCACGGCATAGCTCAGTGGCGTGTTGTATGAGGGCACTCGTCACAACTCCAAAAACGTCAAAATCCGGTAAAAGTTGTTAAAAGGCGCCACCTGTTAAACACATGTATAGCTCGAAAACGTCTTAAATTGGCCTAACAGAAAACCAAAACGTTCACTCAAAAATAAACTACCACTAAAAATTCTATTCCAAAAATATCTACGCGAAGTTCACCTAACTTCCACGGAAATTCTAGGCTTTCTATAAAAGCCGCAAAATTGCGAAAATAAAACTCAATACTCCCTAAAATGTCGCCAAACCTTAACCCAAAACTCTTTATCTCAAATAACCAAAAATAAATGAAAATACACGATAGTTAGTTCTTCAATTAAAAACACCAAAAATACGTCACTACAATAAAGTTAAGCGTGATGGAATATTTATAAAACCCTAAATTTACGAAACGTCGATATCGGGAAGTAATACCTAAATTCGCCAAAAATACATTTTCAAAGAAATAACAAACTGCTCATCTTCTGGCAAATCTGGCGCCAGCAAAGATGACTACACTCCGATTGTTGGTTCCTATAAAAAGTAACCCCAAAAAAAAATATTCGCGACTATTCGCAAAAGCCTCGTAAGCAAAAATCAATAAGCTGTTCGGTCAACGACCGACTCACTTCATAGTTACGTTACTTTATAATCTAAAGTATCTTTTAAAATGACTTGTTATTTAAGTAAAAAAACTTGTATTACTTCAATAACATTGATCACAATCTAATTGGACGAAAAATGGAGGTGGTTGCTGCAAAATTATTTAACTCGGTACTTCTCATAAATAAATAAAATAAAATCAGTTACAAATTACAAATCTTACAAATTACAAATCTTACAAATTACAAATCTTAAAAATATCTAGCTTTTAATTTATTACTTTACATCGGCAAATCGCAGGCTCAGAGGATGAAGTTACAATAATTTCCAATCTCCTAATAAAACAGTTATAAACATTAACAATGGTGATATACTAGGGTATTTATGTATTAAATTTTAGTACAATTACATAAATAAAAAAACACATTAAATTTCGCAATTGCAAAACAAGAAATCTAAAGAAATAATGATCAAGCTCAGTCAGTGCTTGCAAGGCCACTTGTATCAATACAAAGAAAATAATAAAGGTATCGTTAACAGAAATTTTGATATAATTGCATGAAATAAACTTTTAATGCACAACATTACACAAATAGAGAAATTCAGGATCTTAACAAGTAAATAGTGTGAATGAATACGCTTGTTTCTAAAATTACCTGAAGGGCTTTTGTACAATAATTTCCACGAAAGCAATCGCATGCATCCTCCACATAAACACAAAAAAACACACACTTTATTATTGTCACCAACAAAATAAAAAATAATAGTTTACGTTACGTAGCACCAACACTAGAATACTCTTCTCCTTTGGACTACAATATAATCGGTCGGACAACGGGTTCACCAGGTATTGAATTCGATAGCTGACTTTAGGCGGTAACGCTCTCCATATAAAATTTCACAAGCGACAAACTCCTATTTATATTTATTCGAACTAAATTTACGACAGTTACTTCAACCGAAAGCACACAAATGTCTAATTTTTCAACTGAATTATCGTTAATGCACAAATATTTAACCGTACTTGTGAGTATTGCGTTATTTACAAAGCGTTCCTTAACGTTAATTAATTTAATCTACACTTAATTAAAACGACACTATTTACAGCAAGTTTATATTTTGTTTGAACAGCGCAATATACGGCAAACCACCTCTTCAACAGGAACTCGTTAAATTAATGCGCACAAAAAATGCGATACAGCCGGTCTACAGAACAAAGTTCAAGCACTTCGAAAAACACGAACACCCTTTCTATGTCCAAATCATGTCATCCAGACAGACAATACACAACAGAAAATAACTCGGGGATGTGGTGAACTAATATTTATCCGTTTTATTAGGAACGGAGATCACTTACTCCATGGTAATTCGATACACCTCCAGTATGTAATAACTTGTTCCAATCCCATAACTACCTCCATTCGCATATATTGTGATTAGCACAAACAAAACAACTTTAGTTTGAATAGTTTAGGATGCAATACTAGTGTACATAAATCAAACAAGCATGGACAGTTGTAGCTAACTCTGAGAGTACATACAAGAGTTTGGCCTCTATGCCTTTCAGTTACCATATTGTGGCAGTCGCATTTAATTGTCAATATTTTTAATATGACAGAATATGGACTACATCCACTTTATTTTACTTTTGCAGGTTACCCACACATACCGGATATCTCAAGTTATCGATTTAAATGTAACTGAAATAATGGAAACAATACAGAATAATTACGGATGTCCCGATTTTATAATAAAATATGTTATTGATCAAATAACAAATATTCGTCCTCTTAAAGATTATAAGCCGGAAACATTAGTTAAATTTTAAATGCCGTGTCTAATCTTATAACGACAATGGAACATCTAGGTAACGATTTATATTTAAGAAATCCTCTATTTTTAGACGAATTTGTAGTTTATTTAACTGTTAATTTGAGATTACAATGGTCACTTCATGCAATTAAGATAAAAAATCCTTCATTAATTGATTTTGCAGAGTTGTTGAAAGAAATTGGGAAAGCCAACAACCTCCTTTGCCCACTGGCATTTAAAAATGATCGCTCACAGTCACAGAAAAAACCTGAAACTGCTCTTACGACTAACTGTAGAGAATATTGTGAGAAAAAGTGCTTTGATAACAATAAACGACACAATTTAGAATTTAGAAAATCTTTCGAGATGTCTGTGAACAATCCTTGGATTTATGTTACAACGAACAAATGATGTATTTCTGGTCTTAAACCAAGGTATTGAATGAATTCGTGTTTTAGTAAAAAGAACGTGGAGTCAATAACTGCATACTTAAACTTAACTTTCTTACATGAGGATGTACAAAATCCAACACAAGACAATAATTCTATCCAAGAACCAGTTCATCAGGTTCGAGCTTCTCAGATATATGTAGAAGTTATTTTCGGTAAAAAAAGTTAATATATGCCTTATTAGATGAAGAATCTACTATTACGTTACTAGAAACAGCTACCAAATTATCTGCACAAACTTTGATCAAAAATTTGTAATAAGTCATATCGGTTTTTAAACACGATTATCCCCATTTTTGATCCTCCATCTTGAATTCTTTGATTTTGACAAATGTTTTATACTTCACGATCTTACCCGACTTTAAAAAAATATCGGTTTATAAATTAAAAAATGCACAACTTTACACCCCAAAAACGGTGCGCCACTGGTTATTATTTTTTTATTTAGAAATTATATAAAAAAGTATGTTTGTTTTGTAACGGTGTGCCACTGTTTTTTTTTTATTTAGAAATTATATAAAAAGTATTAGTTTGGTTTTTAATTTTGTATTTTTTAAAATGTGAAGCAATGAATTTTTTAATTTTCTCCTAAAAATGCCCCGCCGCTGGTTGGATTTTGCTCATTAATGAAATTGACCTAGATTTTATGGCAAAGAATTTTTGTACCAACACACGGACCCTCAGGCACGAAAACACGCGGTCATGCGGACACGCGGACACGCGGTAACTCGGACACGCGTACAAGCGGACGCGCTAACACACGGATACGCGAATACGCGGACTCGCGGACACACGAACACGCGAACACGCGGGCTCTCGGACACGCGGACACACGGGCACACAGGTACGGACAATTACTAAAAGGTAAAGTAGAGACTTATTTTTCATATCTGTGAAAGAAAAAATTGTAGATGATTTATTGTACTCGTTAGTTAAAGAATCTTTCAAACTCAATGAATCATTTTCTGAAAATAGGAACCATTTTATTATAGAGAAGGAAACTAGATAATCGTTTTGAGACAGCATTATTACCGAAGAAGGATAATATTAATATGTCTGAAAGCAAAACTGTTTTAAATCGCTTAAAATGTCAAAAGCGAAAAATGGATAAAAATCTCGAGTTTGCGGAGGCTTATTGCAAACAAATACAAGATTACTTGTCAAAAGGATACCTGAGACCACTAAAAAACGAAGAGCTGCGGGGGGAATCAGGAAAAATTTGGTATCTTCCACATTTTGCCGCTTTCAACACTAATAAACCTGGTAAACTAACATTAGTATTTGATGGCGCAGCAAAGTCACACGGAGTAAGCTTAAATGACATACTGCTGTCGGGGCCAGATTTGTTTCTGTGGATACATAGCAGAAATGTTTCATCAGGTGAAAATTATAAAGGAAGACCAAACGCACAATGCATTTTGTGGCGTCGGCTCGACAGAATAAAAGCACCCTCTATATATGAAGTGCAGGTAATGACATTCGAGGCGACCTGTTCCCCATCGTTAGCACAGTATGTAAAAAATAAGAATGCTTTCGAATTTAGAGAAGTTTCCGAAAGCCTCACATGCTGCAGTCAACAAACATTACGTGGACAATTACTTAGATAGTTGTGATTCAGAGGACGGGACACAAAAATTAATCCAAATTTTAACTCAGATTCTAGATTGCCTATAGAACGAATCTTGGGAATCCAGAGAAACTCATAAAGCTATGAATTTAGCTTTGAATTAAGTTTGAATACAGGGTCTGCCAAAAAATGAAATAATTCTGCTCCTACTAAGCGCGACGTACTCCGAGTAGTTATGTGTGTGTTCGATGCTTTATACTAAATAATAAGTAATAAATAAATAAATAACAAATTTCATCTGATTTAAACAAAAGTTGGCAAAAATGGTTAGATCAGGTAAACCTTATAACAAAGATAAAAATACCACATTGTTATTCAGTTAATATTCCTCAGGATACATCATTAAATTACATGTATTTTCAGACGCTAGTTTTAACGCGCGTTCATCTGCTGTTTACTTGAGGGTAGAAAATTGTAAAGGCATAAAAGTGACATTTTTATTTGCAAGAAGTAAAGTAACCCCATTGAAAGGGATTACTATACCTCGTCTTGAGTTAGAAGCTGCAGTCATAAGCATCAAAATTACTGATATAGTTTCTTAGACTGACTCCCAAATTGTTCTTGCGTTGATCAATTCATATAAAAATAAATTTAAACAATTTGTAGCAAATAGGACTCCAAAGATTTTTGAACACACTGACAGAACACGTTGGCGTTGGGTACCCACCAAGATTAATTCTGCAGATGAAGCTGCGAGAACTGACACGCATAAGAATTCATCTTGATTGACGGGACTAGAATTTTTGTATCAATCGGTTAACTTGTGGCCAGAAAATAAAACAAAAGATGTATTACAAATTAATGAAATGAAAATATCTGGTGTGGAACACCAGACGACCTTCCAACCTCCAAAATGGAAATTAAAAGAAATGAAATAATTTTAATAACATTTTTTAGAATAGTTATGTATTTATATACTTTTATAAAAAGCTCATCACGCAAATATGCAACATTTTAAAAGCAAAAGCAATCATCTATGTCACACAGACGTTTAAAACATCTGGACAGACAGATATTAGCAGACGTCAAGATGCTAACTTAACTTTAATACGTTCATAACGAAAACAGGCAACATTGTAAAGAGAAAAACAGTAATCCATGCCAGACTGACGTTTAAAACTTCATTCCAAATAGACATAAATATTACGTGTTAACTAAAAATTCCAAAGCCACCCGCCTCTATAAAATATCAATGATACATTTTAACCACTTTCATTCATATTTTATTATTTTTTAAACATAGCTTGCATTATATTAAAAAAACACACACACACAACACACACCATCAACTACACACACACACGCACGCGCGCACACACACAAGCACACACGCACAAACGCACACACGCACATACGCACACACGCACACACGCAAACGCACACACGCACACACATACGCACACACCCACACACGCACACACGCACACACGTACATACGCACAGACTCACAAACGCACACACGTACACACGCACACACGCGCACACGTACACACGCACACACGCACACACGCACACACGCACACACGCACACACACACACACACACACACAACACACACACACACACACACACACGCACACACGCACACACGCACACACGCACACACGCACACACGCACACACGCACACACGCACACACGCACACACGCACACACGCACAAACGCACACACGTACACACGCACGCACGCGCACGTGTACACACGCACACACGCACACACGCGCACACACACGCACACACGCACACGCACACGCACACACACATCCAGATAACATGGCCGATATTGTCCAAACCTGTCCAAAAGTGAAAAAAAGAGTTGATTGCATGACCTTCTATACCTACATATGTACATGTAGGTTGCAAGGTAAAAGGCGTTTGTTGGAACTGTTGCTGACTTTACACTTTTTAACCAATTGTTTCGCCGGATTCGAAAAGATTTTATTGTTTGTTACGTCTAATTATGTCAACTACATGGGTCTTAAGATTTATTGATAGGTGTAAAAAACATTCTTCTGGGAGTAAATATCTTAATCCTACAGAAATTGTGAATGCTGAAAAATAATGGTGGGGGGCTATACAATAAATCGAATTTTCAACAGAAATTGATTTATTAACAAACAATTAACTGAAACTAGATGTCTGGTATTATGAGATTTGACAATAATCCTGTAATTTTACCGTCTAAAAATCACTTTACACAATTACAGTTTTAGTACAATAAATTAAACCATCAGGGTCAAAAAAGACAAATTAAATAATTACGCCAGCAATATTAGATTATTGGTTTACACATAAAGTGTCAAGATAATTCCAATACTGTGAAATTGCTAAATCTGTTCCTAAAACTTCAAATTTGGGAAATTTACCTATACAAAGAAGATATTCCCTTACCACTGGTTCGACCATAATGGCCATACAAAGAATGTGTTCACGAAGCAGTTATCCATCAGAGATACTTAGTGATAATGCCACCAATTTCAAAGTCGCCGAAAAGGAATTATAAATAGCTGTTAACGAATTTAAGCAGGAAAAAATGAATATTCTCCGTTATGGGTATTCAATAAAATTTTACCCCGTCAACTGCCTCACATATGTGTGGAGTGTGGAAGCAACTAATACGTTTTGAAAGAACAAGTTCCGCTTGAAGAAGTTTTGTGCACCTTATTTTTAGAATTAGAAAATATGGTGAACTCCAGGCCTCTAACCGATACCCCATTACAACTAAAATGAAGCGAATGTTCTTAAAAATTTCATTTCAAATAATAGCTTCTTCAGCAAGCATTGGCAATATATCCAGGATCTTAGTAACAAATTTTGTTGAAGATGGATCAAGGAGTATTTTCCTATTCTTTGCACTAAGTCAAAGTGGCATCGTGAGCACAAAAATGTAGAAGTTGGAAATGTCGTAATAGTTGTAGACGATCAATTTCGCAGAAATGTATGGTTGAAAGGGGTCGTTATTGCTATACTCCCTGGAAACGACTACAAAGTTAGAGTCACCGATGTGAAGACGAATAATGGAGTATTTAGACTACCTACCCCAAAATTATGTGTGCTCGATGTTAGTAGATAGAGATTTTATTTGGGGCTGGGAAATGTTAGTGTCTTTTGTATGTGTCTGATTTTACATTGAATTTGCTCGCACACTGTATGTAATAATATATTAAGAAGGCGGTAAATGTCATGTAAAAGAGGGGTTGTTTTTGGTTGTAGTGACAATAGAAATAGATATTTGTCAAAATTGAATTTTTTTATTTCTTTTTGAATTAGTGGCAGTTTTTTTGGGCGTCCCCAAAGATATTGGGGCATATTGAGCGGCAGACAGCCACAATAATATATATATATATATATATATATATATATATATATATATATATATATATATATATATATATATATATATATATATATATATATATATATATATGTATATATGTATAAGGTACATCGAAGACTCTTCCACAAACACTCACACGTGTAAAGATCCAAAAATTCTTAGAAAAGTCCGTAAATTTATTGTTATATTATCCGCTTAAAGATATTCCTGTTCATAAAATAATTATTTATTTCCACTTCTTCCGTAGTTAAGAAATCGGTATAGATTTCGACGCAAAACCCCACCAGTGCGCCACCTCCAAGACCTCACCCAATGACGTTAGATCGCGGAAAGTATAGGAATACGTTCGACGCGATATTAAGGATCTTATTACCTCCGAACATTCCAACCATTTCTATCCTGCCTTCGTTCCTGACTTCTATCCCGACCTAGTTGGAATCAGAAGCCGTTATTTCCTGCAGCCTGCCCATTCCGGAGTAAGTTATAAGTTTTCCGATCATATTTACCGTTAAAATATTTTTTTTCCGTCATGGGTAGAGTATTAATCGATAACGTCTGCAAAACACGATAATACCTGTAGACTAAACACTTACTTCGGCCTATGCCGAAACATATCCTAATACACTCCTCGGGAGATGCCTCCAAGGCGTACGCCTGTGTCGGTATTTTCTTACCTGTGCTTGAACAGGCGTAGCGTCCTTCTAATTAACCAAACGGCGTACTCCCTAACAAAATGTTAATGTCTTCTCGATTTAAATTGATAATTGATTGGCATAGATATATTTAATACCTCAAGTATATAAAGAAAATTAGGGGAAATGAATTAGAATATTTTCCTACCCTGCTTTACTGTTAACTATCCGATCCGCATATATTAATCCTCTATCAGGAGATCCTAAGCCTTTTGCAGCTGCTTTAGTCCATCCTGATGAGGTCCACCTGGGTACTTTTGTTACATTTCTTCGTTTAATTGGTTTTTGTTGAGTTTATTTTATTTAATTGAAACAGAAAATGGTTTTAAGTATTTTATTTAGTATTGTACATAAAATAGGAAATAAAATAGTGTGTTCGTTAAGATCAATGTTACCGAGTGAATAGATGAAAATGGTGTGGAAGGGAAGAAGTAATTGATGGAAATGTGGTATGCCAGTTCCCATAGGTGCATTACACTATAATTTTCCGCCTTGGACTGTATATTATTTTAAAGAATTGGAGTTTACCAACTCGAAAAACTTTCCCGCCGCGTATTATTTGAATCGATTCAATCAAATACCCAACATCAAATTTAGTTTATCAATGTTTCAAGTTTTGGAGTTATTGTGAAGGAAAAAAAATGAAATCCACTTCCCTTGGCCCCGAACTATTAAGTCTTTACTTTGTCAAATTTGAATGCAATCTCTGTTGCGTAATTACGAAAAATCAAATTGTGTTAACCCCTCTCACTCCTAAATTTGAATATAATTCGTTTTTCAATTTTGTGAAAGAAAATTAGATCTATCCTTACTATTCATTGCCGCGCGCGCACGCACACACACACATACACGCGTGCGCACACGAGCGCGCACGCACACGCACTCGCATAAAACTAAGTGCGAGCATCAATCACGTAGATCACTCATAAACGCAGACGCACGGACGCATGCACTCATGCTCGACTTCTTGTGATTTGAACCAGATATTACCTTTCACTGTAACTGTTTTCAAAACGTTTAAATTTATACGCAATATTAATAGAAAAATACACGATTTAAAAACCCAAAAAATAAGTATTTTAATTATGTGTAATAAAGTCCACATTTTCATAAATACTGACTTTTTTTTGTATTGTTTGATTCCTTCCTACAAACTGCAGCACAAATGAATAATAAACTATCCATATGGCAACAGACTACTCAAGCGGAAGTACCTTTCTGGTGACTCAAATCCCTCCCACACATTTTTTGGGTTGCCCGAGTCATTTCCGTTGTTGAATTATAACGTACGCCAAATATTGTGAATTTGGAAAAACATTTATACATAAAACCACTGCTTTTGCTTTGAAGGTTGAAAACGGGCCTCTCTTTTTGTTAGTCTTCTGACTGTTGTTTATTCTAAACAACTTAGCCAGCAGCACACACCGAATCACACTCGTGCTTGCGCATTAAGTGATTAAGGTATTTTGTATGGGATTTAAAGTAAAGGCGCTTCTATTTAGTAGCCCACGTGCTCGGCATGCTCGTGCATGTTCAAAAATAACTTTATCTTTTCTTTTAAGTCCTTTTAATCTGGATTTTCTCCAAAAAAGTTGCTTATAATTTCTACAGTCGTGATTCCTGTACGATAAAATATTGATTGAAGATTTTACTTGTTTCATTTTTGTGTACATCTACCAATAAATGCAGATACGAGACTTCTACATTTAGCGTATTGTATGCTTTCGAAGAAATAGAAACTAGTGCATAAAAAATATTTGCTTAGTATTTACTTCACAACTTTTATTAAAGAAAATATTACATTTTTATCGGATATTGAATCTGAATAGAAATCACGTAGTGTTCAGACTTTACAGATACTTACTTTACTTATAGGCCACTTTTAATTCGTATTACAACACCCTACTAGCTATTAGTTGTAGTTGCTTGTAGTTTTTAATGAAATATGTGTACCCTGTAAGCAAAAACTGAAAAAATATGTTTTAGGCCGCTCTTATTAGTTCCGGTGCATCGTTAATCGGTATTGGATCAGATCTTATAGGTTCTGTAAGGATCCCAGCTTCTTTTTGTGGTGTTTGGAGTCATAAACCATCCAGTGAAGTAGTTTCGATTAAAGGTCATTATCCGTACAGTTCCAATACTTATCTTGCGTGTACACTTAGTTTAGGTCCAATAACTCGATATTTTTCTGATTTACCACTGCTTCTTGATGTAATGCTGGAAGAAAATGCAAGAATTTTACTTTCATTAAATAAGGAGGTAAACATACCATTTAGTAGTAGTAATAAATACTTCATGGTTTTATAGGTATCTTTAAATGGTGTTAAGGTTTACATATTGGGAGACAATAATGAATTTCCACTAAGCAATAGTGTTGAACCGGAGATCTTGTTGGCCATAAATAAAATAGTAAACCATTTGCAAGAAAATTGTTCCTGTGTAATACAACAGGTAAGCTTTTTACTTTCAAGCGTGCGTGTGTGAGTGAGCGTGCCTGCAATCTTAAATTATATGTACTACTTGGATAGTGCAAAATATATAATAACGGTAATGTAGCTTGATTATCCTTATTACCTGGAACGAAACTTACAATATCAACAATGAAATCTCTAAAGCTAATCAAACTTCTATCATTCAAAATCTAGAATTATCCTTACATAAATGAGTTATGCAGTCTTTTATCCGGCGTAGTGTGGTATCCAATGAGGTTGGTTTATTTTTATTAATCCTTAATCTGTATCCCCACGAGTCACTGACACACGGCCCTAATATTTGCGTACTTTGAACATCGAACGTCCTATGCGTAAAATAAAATGGTACAATCTGATTTACGACATGCCCTTCTCAAAAATAAAATGACATTCACAGAGTATATTTACTTGCACTTGAACCTCAAATTTCTTGAATATTTTTACACCGTCGATTTAGTGCTGTTATAATCGCACATATACTTAAATCAATAACATTAATGTCCAATACTGTTTAACTTAATTCATACAGGCTTGCGCACCTTTATTTTGTTACTTAAAGGATTAAATTAGGCTTTTTTTCGGATCGCGCGACAGTACACAACACTTCTAACTCGATGTTTGCTGTTTAATTTAAATCTGCTCAAACACCTAATAATTTTTGGAAAACTCACTACTAATTCGAACTCTCAATAAATCCTTTTATTTGTAAATTTTAAATACTTTATCCCCAAAATGGGGTTTAGCAGTAGGCTAATGTGCACTGCCGTACTAATTATTTACAAGTAAAAACCAGCACAGATCATTATAGTCTCACAAAATATTCACGCGCAATCACCCTGTATAACTCTTTTCCAAGCGTCTCTTTCGTGTACCTTACTAGTCTTCCTTATATACCTGCAGTCATCCATTTTGCCCAACGTCATCACATTTTTCGCGCTAAAATCAAAATCAACCTATCCCAAAGGAGGTTTCCACTGCGCGTCTTTGCCAAGTGGTAAGTCTGAAACGGAACTAATGCAACTGGTACGAGAAAAATGCAGCCATATTGAATTTCTTTACTAACATACTCACAACTCTTCGGAAAGACCCTGATTCACATTAAAATTAATTCCATATACTGTACAGATCTATATTCATCTTTTTATGAAAGTTTTACACACGCGCGATTTCTCCTTCCTCATAAGTTAGCAAATTCTAACATCATTTGTCCTTGAGCATTCATTCAATTTTTCTATTGCGCAATGTTACGACATTTAAACAATAAAAAATATACATACATATACTTTTCTACACTTTAATACAACATCAACACATCATAAATTAACTCACTCACACGTTGAACAATTTTAATACCGCGTTGTACAGCACACAGTGGCAAATTCCGGTAGCATTTAACCATTAGCGCCTCAATAGGGGTTTTACGAAAACATCTCTGTCAAATTTAATACTCTCAACTCAAAAATGTTCATAAAACATTTAAATACTCTTTTACATGGTACACAACGTTTTATGACAACTCCAGTGGCGTAGCATTTATACTAATTTGCATTCTGTACACAAAAAAATTTTTCGTGCAAACTCATATTTATTTACCATCCACTATACGTTTTATGCATATCACAACACTACCTATACCCAATGCATCAAAATAATCTCACAACATACTTCGTTTTACTTCTTTTTTTTTGGAACATGTATTCTCAATGCAACGCGCTATTAACGTAATATATATATATATATATATATATATATATATATATATATATATATATATATATAACAGAGTGTGCAAAAGTATCTCACCAAATGGGATTATGTAGAAACGGTTTGACATTTAGATTTGACCTTTGGTGTTTCATTCGTTTTGTACGACTAGTGTTTGTCAGAGGCAGCCATCTTTTAGGTTGAGTTTGGTGTCATTTGACAGGTAATTGATTTAGAAATACACTACGGTATATCATAAGCTTATTTATTCTAAAATAACGAAGAAAATTAAAAAGCCAAATTAACCTTGTAGAGGGAACATTTTCTGGACAATGGGCTGTAATAAATACAACTTATACAAAAATTTAATCCAAATGTAGCATTTCTGTGTTCTCTACTGATTGTTATCAATTTTAGCAATTTCTAATACTCTTTATCGCTTTTCTAATTCGAACTGATAATAAATACTACAATACGATATTATCACAAGCTTATTTTTCTCATGTAGAGTCGCATGTAAAATACGGTTTGGTTTCTGTGGAAATAAGTGTGTTTATTTATTTATTTATCTATTTAATAGCTATTAGGCTATTACATTAGATAAATTAGAAGCTCGAATTAGAATTGCAAATCACAAACATTCCTCCGGAATATCTGCAGAATGCATTGGGTGCTTTTGTTGATAGACTTAAATGTTGTCAAGAAGTGAATGGTCAACAATTTGAGCAGTTATTGTAATTTTCATCAATTAAGTAATTCAATGTACTTGTTCAATTCTTTTGTTTTATTCACTTGAACTATTTGTTTAATATTTAAATTTTTTTCGTTATTCTAGAATAAACAAGCTTATGATATACCGTGCTGTATTTCTTACCTACCAAAGAACACCAAACCTAGGTTGCCATTTAAAAAAATCAAGATGGCTGCCTCTGACAAACACCAGTCGCACAAAACAAATGAAACTCACATCAAAATATGAGTATTTAGGTATTATTTAACCCCACCAAAAGTCAAACCTAAATGTCAAACCGTTTCTACATAATCCCATTTGGTGCGATACTAATTGCACACCCTGTATATATATATATATATATATATATATATATATATATATATATATATATATATATATATATATATATATATATATATATATATATATATATAATATATATATATATATATATATATATATAATAGTGATTAGCCGGTTTGGACAGTTCAAGGCCACTCGGCCTCTGGTGGTGAGAAATGAAAGCTTTTGGAGCTCAAGGTCAAAAGTTTGGCAAATTTAAATTTTTGGAGCGCGTGAAGTTCGAAATGTCAAGGTCAAAATTAAAAACTAAAGATTGAAATTCCAAGGTCACATCATCATGATCATATTACATATTCTCAGAAATCTAAAAATAGTTTTCAAGGTCAAAGATTATTGACCTGCGGGTTTATCATATTACATTTCTTATAAATATAAGAATAGAATCAGTTCATGGAAACAAGAAGTAGTTTCTAAGGTCAAAAGATTATTGACCCACAGGTATCACATTACATTTCTTAGAAATATAAAAAATATAAAAAATTTAAATTCCAAGGTCACATCATCAAGATCATATTCCAATTCTCAGAAATCTAAAAATAGTTTTCAAGGTCAAAGATTATTGACCTGCGGGTTTATCATGTTACATTTCTTATAAATATAAGAATAGAATCAGTTCATGGAAACAAGATAGTTTCTAAGGTCAAAAGAGATTATTGACTTAAGGTATCACATTACATTTCTTAGAAATATAAAAAATATAAAAATTGAAATTCCAAGGTCACATCATCATGATCATATTACGATTCTCAGAAATCTAAAAATAGTTTTCAAGGTCAAAGATTATTGACCTGCGGGTTTATCATATTACATTTCTTAGAAATATAAGAATAGAATCAGTTCATGGAAACAAGAAGTAGTTTCTAAGGTCAAAAGAGATTATTGACCCCACAGGGGTATCACATTATATTTCTTAGAAATATAAAAATACATGGAAACAAGAAGTGACTAAATTGAGTCAAGGTCAATAGTCATAGGTCAATAAACTAAAAGTAGGTCAAGGTGGGTATGTAACAAGTTTAAACATGTTGTGATAGGTACTCAAGGACACATTTCTCTTATATAAACTGCAGCGAGCTGTGTGTTGATATCAGTCTGTTAGCAACGTAATTGTTAAAGATGGAATTAGCAAGGTTAATTCAACCTATTGCAAACCCTTTAAAATGCGTGTGACCTCGAGATATCGAGAAAGTATGAAGTGATTAATGTGACAGTAATTAATACTAAGTACGGTGAACGTATAGTAATGGAAACAGATAATTTTAAATGTGTATTGCCTCAACGATTTTATGAGTATTTCAAAGAAGAAACTCGAATTGAAGAATTTAAAATGTTAATAAACACGAAGGATGTGTTCATAAGTAGTTTGGGTGCAGCTGGGAAAACAACAAACAACATTTTGTTTTTAACAGTAGCACCCCACCATATCTGGAAGGGTCCAAACTCAGAAGTTCACCGTTATATATGGATACCTCACATCGTTGTAGTAACTATATGAATAATAATTTACCCTTTCGTTGTTGGTGCTGTCAAAATAGTAATGATAGTAGTAGTAGTAGTTTTAAAAAAATAAATAAAGAGAAGCAAGATGAAGGTTATTGTTCTCCTAACACTGACTGGTCATCATTATCATTTCAACATAAGGATGAAGTGTAAACAAGCAGCTAATGAATACTTAATCGATTGTACTTATTGTAAACTATCGAACGATACTCATTATGCAAAACATATGGAAATTGGATACAGTACACATCTCAATCTTGCACCAGTAGTGCGTATGGGGTGTGGCAACTGTGATCGAAGCAATAATGTAATGTTGGATATGAAGGAATGGAATGAGCTTCTAAGATGGCATTCATATGTAGAATTACAATTTTCCCGATCCCAAGAAATTGAAAACAAAATTGATTGGTTAAATGTAAACGAAGAAGAAGATATAATGTATCATCAACATTGTGAATCTCTATCTAGCAATCATGCTATTTATTACAATTGGGAATTGCTGCTGTTCTTGCACATTCAATGCCCATAATGTATAACTATTCAATTTAAAGGATGTAAGCTATAGATTGGAATTTCTTGAATCTTACAATCTGATGTGTTTCTGTGAAAAGTTCATACAACAAGTTGTTGACTACCATCGTTTTAGTGAGACGATGACATTTATAAATACATTGAAGATGTTATAAATGCTAAGTATAATATTAATTCACATAACACTGTATGTTTAATGGAAATATTGTATTATTGTTCAGCTATCTAATGTACAGCATTTACTAAATAAAGTGCAGTTGGTAGACTAGTGAATACTCTAATCAATAAACTTCCGTTTGAATTGCATTTACCCGGTTACCAGTATTGTGGTCCTGGTACAAAAATTAGAGAAACGGCTCACATGTGGTGACGCCCGTGTTAATCAATGCTCAGTGCAAAATTCATGATATGAGTTACAGAGATTACCGAGATTTAGAAAGTAGACATAAAGCAAGTAAAGTTTTACAAAAATATATAGAGAACGCTTTAAATCATCAGACGCAACGTTAGGTGAACGAGCTGCAGCTTTAGCAGTCAGTACCACCATGAAAGCAAAGAGAAAATTAGGAATGGGGTGTAAACGTCGATCTTATCTGAAGAAGAAGAAATTGTTACGTAATGGTGGAAATTTATTGCATTTACGAAAAACAATAGCTACAAAAATTAAACATAACGGAAATTTCACGGACACAATAAAGTCAGCCCTTTCAACGGCAAAAAGTGTTGTAAAAAGTTTAGGAGGAAAGAAAAACATTAGAGTTCCTAGAGTAATTTCCATACCTAAATAGGAAGGGTTTTTAACATTTCTGATTCCGTTATTCGCTGGATTATCAGCAATCGGTGCATCAGCTGGCGGTGCATCAGGAATTGCTAAAGCAGCCAATGAAGCTAAAAATGCCAAAAAATTTGGTGGAAGAGATATCATGCCATAATTGTATGATGGAAACGATCGCTATACTCTCCGTGAATAAGAACGGCGTGAACTTTATCTAAAACCATAGTGCTGGGTAGATCCGTTTGGTTTCATGGTCATAGACAAGGATGCTGCAATTAATAATGGTCGCTATAGGAAAAGATTTGATGAATATATAATACATTAAACTGCTTACAGTAGTTTAGTAGGTACTGATCTGTTTTGGTATTAACAGCTATCTGTTTAGTGTAAACAGATATCTGTTCGAGGTAAACCGGTATCACTTCAGTAAGCCCGTTTTGCTAGAATAGATAACAATGAAATGATATTAAAGAAAAAAATTATTCACGCTCGTAAAATAATACAGCAGAAGTATAACAGTATTAAAACCGCTCCCGTCGGTAATGAAAGAACATTTGAAAGTACTTATAAGCCCCTATTAGAACCTCTACCTGAAATAGTAAATAAAATCGATTCAGTTAAAAAAACACCTAAAAAGAAGCCCATTAACCTCAAACCCAAAAACCACCCCTGTTCATATTTCCAAGAAAGCACGCTACTACCCCCACTACCCGCTAGCACAAGTTCAACGGTGATTCAAGAAAGGGTGCTACTAACCCACTAGCTCAGCTTCCGTTTTTTCAAAATAATCTTCCTCCAGGTCTTCGTACACCATCTTTCTTAAATACATCTGTTGCAGGAGAGATTAATATTTAGGAAGAAGAAGAACATCTTAGTCTCACAGATGATTCTACTACTCGTAATGAACCCATCTCAGAATAATTTCTCGATCAGTACCATGAATTACCTCGTATATAGGTTGAACGTATTATGAGGGACCCTGAAGGTACTATTGATCATACTTAAGGAGTTCCACTATGATACCAAAACTGACAAATGGACAATTGGTAATCCTCCCGCTACAATTAAAGGAAACGATATGATTATTAAAGGTGTCACGTAGAAAGGAACTCCAGGTTTATATGATCTGCTTCTTATGAATGAAGTGGGCAAATTCGAGGAAGCCGCTGCAAAAAGTATTCACAAATAATCAAACCCTTGCTATCATCATCATCACCTACAACCAAGGTAGGTGGAGCTATGTTTTTTAAGGAATTAACAAACAGGCGGATTGAATATAAATGTTGGAATGATGTACATGAACTAATGCGTGATCTAGAGTATTGTGGACAGAAAAATTGGCGGGAAACACAGGTGTTGTAAATGACATAATATCAATTGTAGAAGAGCTTATATGAAGATGGATACATTAAAAAACTCTACAGTCGTTTTTTAAACAGTATAAATGAAAATGCATTGATGTCGACATATCATTTTAATTCAAAAAATTAACCCCTCAATTTAAACTGATTGATAATAATCAATTTGATATATAGAGAATAGGAGACTCAGCAATGTTGCCAGTCCTATAGATCCTCAAGATGTCATTACTAAGCAATACTATTTATCAACAAGATTCAATTTGATGGAAACCGTTTGACACAGTTGGCGGACTAGAGAGAAGATAGTGATGCTATATGTAAAGGATATCTTTATTTTGGTCTACAAACAGTTCAGAAAGCTTTTAAAGGAAACTCTAAGGCCTATCTACCGTTGGAGCAAAAACTATATAAACTTAAAGAAATTGTAGATAAATTAGTACCATATCCAAATTACAACTCGTCAACGAATTGCACAAACCTGCACGAAAAAATTATAAACGAAGGCGAACACTAATTAAAGGTTTTGATGACCTTTGGCAAGTAGATTTAGCTGGATTTAACACATATGCCAAACAAAATTAGGGCTATAAGTATATATTAGTGGTTATCGACTGTTTTTCGAAATACTTGTGGACTAAAGGATTAAAAACGAAAACAGGCCAAAAAGTTACCAGGGCCATGCAAAAAATCTTCAAACAAGGTTGGAAACCTAGAAGTTTATAGACAGATGCAGGGAAATAATTCTACAATGAACATTTTACTAAGCTAATGCAGCGTTATAGAGTCAATCATTACTCGACCTATGGCATAAAAAAGGCAGCAATTGTGGAACATATTATCAGAACCATAAAGTGTGCTCTATATAAGAGGTTAGCCTACAAGGTAAATATAAATTGATTGATAGAATTGATACCATAACCATGGATTATAACAATCATAAGCATAGAACTACCGGAATTAAGCCTAAAGATATTGGTAATCATACAAAGCTAGAGGCTTACATAAAAAAATTCGATGTGAATCGATATTGTGTGGGTGACATAGTACGAATAAGTAAATTTAAAAGTATTTTTGCCAAGGGATACACACCGAATTGGTCTAGTAAAGTAAGATTGTGAAAGTTTGCATTACTAACCCCACTTCATAATGTTGGAAGACAAGAAAGGAAAACATGTGCTGGGAGGGTTTTATGAACATGAATTACAGAAATCTAAGTATGCCGATGTGTATCTAGTAGAAAAAGTACTTCGCTTCAAGAATAATAAGTTATTCGTAAGGTGGTGGGGATTGAATTAAAGATCATGGATCAATAAAGACGATATTGTTTTATAACTAGACATTTAACGTGTAATTTGTGAAATAAATAACTTATATTAGTTGTATAGTTTGTATCAAAGGATGTAGCTTTTAGATGAAATAAAACACACACATAAAAAAATAATTGTATTTTATTTTGGTTCACTAATTATCAGATAAAAATGTTTTACTAAAATTTCATTATCTTATATAGTAAACCTAAAGTACTTCAATAATCATTTAAATTACTTGATGGCCATATTCCTGAATCTGATCCACAGGTCCATCCTAAGCGGGAATTTGTATTTGTTCCACCTTTATGAATGTTTTCTAATATCCAGTTGAAAAGTTTGTGATATTCCTCGTTTTCCCATGGTCGAAACTTATAGTTGATGTTTTGTTCTAATAATATTACAATCAAAATATCGAGGCACTTGTAATTAGCATAAAATGCTACTTTCTCAATACATTCAGTTATAATAAATAAAATGTCTTTATAAGCAGAATTAATATTTTCTAAGCCAGATTTAATATTTGTTGAATCATCACGCCATAATAAATTGTATACATACATTTTAAGTGGTATAATTATATGAAATGATAACTTGAAAATATACTATGAAGATAATGCAAAGAATTATAAGTTAGAAGTGTCTGATCTTGCATTTAAATTAGGCAAGTTTTTTAATTGTAATGTACTTTTCATTATTAAAAGTCAAACAATTAAAAAGAAATAAGCTTAACCATTTTATTGAATTTAGTTATGACTGACTCCATCTATGCGTAAAGTAAGAAAAATATCAAGCATGTAGCAATTACAGAAAACTTCAATTAAATATGTTATATGTAACTACTAAATACCATGTAAATATCATGTGTAAAAAGATTATTCTAAAATGGCATTTTATTTATTGCAATTGACATATAGAAATGTTTAACGTTTAATTTTATTACGAAGAAATTGCAAGTAATGATAGATATGCAAAGAATGTAAATGTGAAGATTTAATATTGTAAATTATGTAAAGAAATTCACTCTAATTTTATTGATGTACCCATTGTCATAAGTTTTTAATAAATTTAAAGAAAATACATCAAATTATACAAAATTATGTAATTTAACAGTGAACACGCAAAAATTATAGTTTTATATTTGTAATGTACAATTTAGCCTGTGCATAATGCTGACTAAATTTAAAGATAAACGCGCAAAATATAGACTGATACTTTGAAAAAATATACTGTGTGAGTATAACGCAAAAGAATTACAAGTTAGATTTAAAATATAGATTATTTATAAATAAAGCAGTTATACTTTTTAGTTTTAAATAATTACATACATCAATGATATATTGTAATCAACTTTTCATTCTAAATATAGTTTGTGTAATTTTCTGCAGAAATGGCATTGAAATGAAACCTTTTAATTTTCAAATAAAACGAAAATATCATGTGCGAAAGCGAAAGAAAGCAATGATAGAACAGTTATACTAACTTAATCTAAATACTCGCGGGTAGTTCATTCGTGTGAGATATTCAGTGTGTGAGTGAGGTGGGTAGTCTGTACGAGTGTAACGAATAGTTGCTGTCAGAGAGAGAAAGCATTCGAGGTTGATACGCGCCGTCTTATTTACTGTTAAAAGTCAAACAATTTATGTGCACATTATATATCATTCTTTTACAAATTGTGTATGTTTTTGTTTCTTATCATAAGTAGAAAAAAGTAGTTTGCTTAAAATTTGAATGTCAGTTTAGTGGGCTAGTTTTAATATTTTTTGGTAAAATAAAACATAAAATAGATAAAGTACCACTTGTAAGTCCGCGTCGAATCGCGTTTTATTTTTTTTTATTAGTAAGCACGTATGTCTTTTAACTATTCTTCCTACCATTCTATATGTACCCATGCATTAATTTTCTTCAATGCATAGAGTTCAAGTGCACGCCCAATCACTTATGCAACACAACTTGCACTTTTGCATATCGTTCTACAACATTTCTTTTATTTACAATTAATTAAAAAATTCCACATCATACATAACTTTATCGATATTACATTTTAAAATTACAAGCTTTTTTTATATGTTACAAGATAGATTCATCATTAAATATAAATACAAAACATGTTACAATAATTTATTTACTTTTTTTGAAACTATATTTCATTAACCATTCACTTTTTGTTGAACACTTTTCTTCGTGACACATTATTCCCTAAGTACATATCAACATTAATACTTTATATACCCACTTAACTTTCACCTTTCATGCATGTTATCTCCTAAACCCACATTTTTTTATGTACATTATATATCTACGCTAAAGATTACAAGTTACACATGTTTATTTTTTAACTCGAATCTGCTTCATTTTTCCATTCAGTTCATACAGTTCTAAATCCAGTTTTAATCCTTTTACTTTTTTCACCAACTCCTCAGGTCTCTTTTTTCTCCGCCAATACTTAATACTTTTTCTTTACTTTCTCTTCTTATCATCCGTATTACTTTCGCATGTCTGTCAATAAAAAGTTTACTGAATCGTGCGCACCAAAGGAAGCCTTTTATTATAAATCTGCATCCTTCAAAACCACTAACCTAGACAAAACTTCTTGTTCCACGAACTGATTCTATTTTTATATTTCTAAGAAATGTAATATGATACCCCCGCAGGTCAATAATCTTTGACTTTGAAAACTCTATTTTTAGATTTCTAAGAATTGTAATATGATCATGATGATGATGATGATGATCTTGCAATTTCTATTTTTAGTTTTTAATTTTAACGTTGACCTTAACGCGCTCCAAAAATTTAAATTTCCCGCCAAAAGTTTGACCTTGAAATACCTCCAAAGCTTTCATTTCTCACCACCAGAGGGGTGGTGCATTATAAAATGTTTTGCAAAATGGATAATATTTTATATTATAAAAACGTAGGAAGAGTATACATTAACGTTACAGCCGTAATGCATGAGTGTTCTTATGTAAGACTAACATGACACCACCATAAAGAAGAAATGTGTTAGCCACATTTTATTTTTAAAAAATTTATAAATTACATCTTATAGGGCGCCACTTCGAAACCGCCCTATTAAAAATGTTTATTTATACTCCAATTTTCTTAGAGAAAACTGTTGTGTTACTGTTACTTAGTACTTATAACCATCTATCTCATTGGTAATGCCCTTTGTCAACTATTATTCTCAATAAACGTTATATCAATGACATTCCCTGCCTAAAATTCATTTTTTTCAGGTTGAACTAATAGAACTGAGAAGATCTGTAGAAGCATGCTTAAAAAAACTAGCGAGCATAAAAGGATTTAAAGAAATATTTGAAAATAAGCCAAATGGGTATTATTATAAGCAATTATTGTTATATTTATTTGGAAGATCTAGTATCACAACTACGCATCTATTTATAGCTCTGTTCAAAATATGTGTTTCAGTATTACCCGAGTATGTTATAGAAAATGCCACTAATGAAATAGAAAAAATCAAATTTGATTTACACGCATTACTTAGTTCAAACGGTGTACTATTGCTTCCAACACATCCAAGAGGTGCCAACTTTCACGGTGAAGTTTATGGGAAAGTGTATGATTATGGATACACATGTATATTTAACGCAATTGGTTTTCCAGCCACACAATGTCCTGTTGGATTAAATTCAAAAGGTTTACCAGTAGGAATTCAAGTATTGCATACATTTTTTGTTTTGTATAGTCTGTAAAAAATTCATCTTAGGTCGTAGCAGTTAAAAACAACGATAAGCTAACATTACGTGTTGCAGAAGAAATTAATAGGCTCTACGGAGGTTGGATACCGCCAACTTCTCTAGATTAAGAATTTTAAGCGATGTGTAGTTGTTAGTGGGAAGTTCTTTTTGTAATAGTATTAAAAAATCATAGATTACTAAATAACTGATGTTTATATTGATACACCTTGACTAACCTTTTTATGTTGTATGTATTGAAATAGTCGATTTAAATGGCGACCTGTGGTAAAAGACAAATGATCTAGAGCCCAGAAATTCATAACGCTGTCTTTCTGATTATCTGTCTGAGCCAGCTTGTAAAAATTCTGTGTCTGTCTGTATCTGTCTGTGTCTGTCTGTGTCTGTCTGCGTCTGTGTGTCTGTCTGTGTCTGTCTATGTCTGTCTGTGTCTGTCTGTGTCTGTCTGTGTCTGTCTGTGTCTGTCTGTCTGTCTGTGTCTGTCTGTGTCTGTCTGTGTATGTCTGTGTCTGTCTGTGTCTGTCTGTGTCTGTCTGTGTCTGTCTGTGGCTGTCTGTGTCTGTCTGTGTCGGTCTGTGTCTGTTTGTGTCTGTCTTTGTCTGTCTGTGTCTGTCTGTATCTGTCTGTGTCTGTCTCTGTCTCTGTCTGTCTGTGCCTGCCTGTGTCTGTCTGTGTCTGTCTGTGTCTGTCTGCGTCTGTCTGTGTCTAGCTGTGTCTGTCTGTGCCTGTTTGTGTATGTCTGTGTCTATTTGTGTCTGTCTGTGTCTGTCTGTGTCGGTCTGTGTCTGTCTGTGTCTGTCTGTGTCTGTCTGTGTCTGTCTGTGTCTGTCTGTGTCTGTCTGTGTCTGTCTGTGTCTGTCTGTGACTGTCTGTGCCTGTCTGTGCCTGTCTGTGTCTGTCTGTGTCTGTCTGTGTCTGTCTGTGTCTGTCTGTGTCTATCTGTGTCTGTCTGTGTCTGTCTGTGTCTGTCTGTGTCTGTCTGTGTCTGTCTGTGTCTGTCTGTGTCTGTCTGTGTCCGTCTGTCTGTGTCTGTCTGTGTCTGTCTGTGTCTGTCTGTGTCTGTCTGTGTCTGTCTGTGTCTGTCTGTGTCTGTCTGTGTCTGTCTGTGTCTGTCTGTGTTTGTCTGTGTCTGTCTGTATCTGTCTGCATCTGTCTGTGTCTGTCTGTGTCTGTCTGTGTCTGTCTGTGTCTGTCTGTGTCTGTCTGTGTCTCTCTGTGTCTGTCTGTGTCTGTCTGTGTCTGTCTGTGTCTGTCTGTGTCTGCCTGTGTCTGTCTGTGTCTGTCTGGGTCTGTCTGTGACTGTCTGTGTCTGTCTGTGTCTGTCTGTGTCTGTCTGTGTGTCTGTGCCTGTCTGTATCTGTCTGTGTCTGTCTGTGTCTGTCTGTGTCTGTGTGGGTCTGTCTGTGTCTGTCTATGTCTGTCTGTCGGTCTGTGTCTGTCTGTGTCTGTCTGTGTCTGTCCGTGTCTGACCGTGTCTGTCCGTATCTGTCCGTGTCTGTCCGTGTCTGTCTGTGTCTGTCTGTGTCTGTCTCTGTCTGTCTGTGTCTGTATGTGTCTGTCTGTGTCTGTCTGTATCTGTCTGCGTCTGTCTGTATCTGTCTGTGTCTGTCTGTGTCTGTCTGTGTCTGTTTGTGTCTGTCTGTATCTGTCTGTGTCTGTCTGTGTCTGTCTGTGTCTGTCTGTGTCTGTCTGTGTCTGTCTGTGTCTCTCTGTGTCTGTCTGTGACTGTCTGTCTGTCCGTGTCTGTCTGTGTCTGTCTGTGTCTGTCTCTGTCTGTCTCTGTCTGTCTGTGTCTGTATGTGTCTGTCTGTGTCTGTCTGTATCTGTCTGCGTCTGTCTGTGTCTGTCTGTGTCTGTCTGTGTCTGTCTGTGTCTGTCTGTGTCTGTCTGTGTCTGTCTGTGTCTGTCTGTGTCTGTCTGTGTCTGTCTGTGTCTGTCTGTGTCTGTCTGTCTGTCTGGGTCTGTCTGTGTCTGTCTGTGTCTGTCTGTATCTGTCTGTGTCTGTCTGTGTCTGTCTGTGTCTGTCTGTGTCTGTTTGTGTCTGTTGTAACAACCTTTTTTTGTGGTTGTATTAAAAAGTACATTAATTTAAGAATCGTTCATTTATTTGGCGTAATATTAGAAAAGTTTTTAATTATTAATATGTAGAATTGAGAATGGCAATTTAATTGGCATTTCCTAGAACATATCTTTTGGGTGTAATATTTCTTAAATAGTTATAGTTCCCTTTCCTAAAAAATTGGATTCTGACCATTTAATCCGCGCAACGCGTGATAACTTCTTGGAGGGGACAACGGCATGATTGATTCTAAAAACTTTTATTTAATGCACTTCCTGCTAAATGTAATAGTATGAAGCATGTAGTTGTGGGGAATTTTCCCTAAATATTGGTGTAAAGTGCCATCGGTAGATGGTAAGTTATTTTTTTTCTCATTATAGTTAAAACTAAAGCCTTTGCTTTTTTTAGGCACTTTTAATTACTCATTTTTAATTACTCACTTTTACTTACTTTATAACACTTTTATAGTTTATACGTTTACACCTTTTGCATACTTTAATAATGCATATATTTTTTAATTGTAGTGGAATTAATTTTTAATTTTTACTTTTAAAGTACCATTTTTTAACTACCTTATTTTACTTGGTTTACATCATAAATCGCAATTTTTTTTACATACTAAAAACTTCAAAGTAATGCATTGATTATTATGGATTCAAATTATTAAGAATAAATTATCAAGATAATTCCATTGGAGAGTGGTTGGTAACCTTAGATCTGGAGATTGCACTTCAATGATGCTATAATTATTTCATCCAGTTGACCGTTCCGTTTCATGTGTCACCAGTGGTAATTAATACATATACAGAACTGTTTAAAGGTATGATTTTTTAGTAATTAACGAATAGATTTAAGACTTTACCATTACAATTTATAATTAAATAAACTTTAGTGTGTCTTGTAATTTTATTTTCATTTTGATTAATGTTGTATTAGTATTAACAAACTTGGTTTAGCTGTTCCAGTAACGTAACGTATATTTAAAAATAGCTTGGCGCCCGAGGTATCATTTTATTGTTTTTATTTATATTACATATTTTTTTATTAATTAAGTATAAGTGAAAATAATTAAGCTGATGAAAAGCATGCAGTATTTCAGGTATGTTAATTAATCTCTAAATTAGAATTCCCCCTTATTTTAATCTACCATTTGAAGCTATTTGTTGTTATATAAGTTGGCGCGGGCGAGCAGGGACTTTGATTTTTATTACATTCAGATTTATTGCTTGAAATTTATTACTTTATTTGAGATTTTTATTACATATTTGTGTTAATACTACACTGGGGCCAGAAAAAGGATTTGCTGTTGTTTCAATGCTGGTTATTCTCACTTGTTTGTTTATTTTGATTATGTTAAGAGTTGACAGAAATTTAAGGAGTGTTACCATTTAGTGTTACGCTTGGTATAAATGAAATTTATTGATTGTGTTATATAATATTTTTTACGATGTCAAATTTTAATTATTTAGTTGATGTTTTATATATTGATGAGTTATTAGTAGAATTAAAATTTTTTTCAAATGTAAATGAAGTGGAAAGTTTGACAATAGATGAGAGACGTAAATTAAATTGAGAAATTTATTTGATTACATTTTATGTAAGTGGAATTATTAAAAAATGCATTCAATCTTTGATTATGATACATTACAACGATTTATAGATTCAATTCTAGGTCATGATTTAACCCATTCAGTTTTTTGTTTATTTAAACGATATTATTGTTTTTTTTCAAGTACTTTTAAGGAACATGTTGATTTTTTTATTAAGAGAAGTTTTTAAAAGGCTTAAGGATGCCAATTTAAATATTAATTTAGATAAATGTGAATTTTGTAAACCTCGATTATCATATTTAGGTTTTGTTATTGATAACTTCATAACATTCAATTGTTAATACATTTATTTAAATTTTGAAACGCTTGAATTACCTTACTTTTGATAGCGAATTTTTATATTTATACGATCAGTTGTTAAATTTATGTAACGATTCATTAGAATTTATTGAATCCATTTATCGAAAACTTTGAAATGAATAATGAATTACAATATTGAGATTATTTTATTTTCTGTCACATAATGACGATATTAATACTTCAGTTAGTATACTTGCTTAAGATTTTTCCAAATTAATTGGAATATTTACAAATTTTTAAGAGTTCCGTTCATGCTTAATAAATTTAAAATTTAATGGTGGAAGATTAGATGCGAAAGTTTAACATATTTTTGTGTTATTTGGGTGTAAATTCCATTTTTTATTTTCTTAGATTGTACTAATTCTCTGTTGAATTGTTTTTTATTACATTTTGCTTTTCGTAACGCTGTTCATGAGTCTACGAAATTTTTCACCTTCCTTTTTGGCGTTTGGTCCTATTTCTGGAAATTTTTATGGTCGACTAAAGGATTTCAAAGAGGATGATTTATTTATTGCTAACCGTGAACAATTAGTTCAAGATTTAAATGAACTTTCACCTATTTTTAAACATGTTAAACAAAATTTACATGCAGCTTACGAAAGAAATTCAAAATCTTACAATTTGCGACGTAGTCCGTTGAAAATTAAATGTTGGCGATTCAGTTTGGAAAAAGAATTTTACTTTATCTGATGCGACTAAAAATTATAGTCAAAAGTTAGCTCCAAAATTTATTGAAGCGAAAGTTATTGAGGTGGTAGGTCTAACTACGTCCCGATTGGCCACCCCTATTGATAATAAACCCTTAGGTGTTTTTCATGTTAAGGATTTAAAACCCCATTAGTTCTTATTTTTTCGTATTCTTTTTAATTATTTTTCTATTTTAGTATTTTTACATTCTGGTTTTCTTATTTATATTTTTAATTATTTTGATAATTTTTCAAAATAATTTTATTTTGTGCTTATTTTATTTTATTTTATATTTGTGGCTTTGCAAACCACTTATTTTATTTTTTGCTACATTTGTTAGCATGATGGTTGATATTTAGATCCCATCGTGCGATTGATTTGTTTAGCATGATGTTTGATATTTAGATCACATCGTGCGATTGTTTTGCCGATTTTTTGGGACATTAGTTCTCAGGCAGATTATCTTCCTTTATTGGATTTACAATTTGCTATTGTTACAATAGTAAAATTGAAGATAACTATTTTGAGTTTACCTCTGATCGTTAATTTGACGTGTAAAACTCATAACCATGGATAAGAAAACTAGTAATGCTTCTATACATTTTTATTTTTTGATTAATTTAATTATTTTATTTTTCCTGATTTGTGTAGTGTTACTATTCTTGGACGGTGCTTGAGGACTTCGGTTCGCCTCGTGTCAACCTCGATTAGTTCACTTCCTGATTATGACGTTTTAGTAGTTTTAGGGGGGGGTTGTTGTGTTCGTAAGAGTGCTTCATCTTTCTCTTGACTACTCACCTAAATTTCGATTTATTTATAAAATGTGCGTGTTAGTTAGGGGTATGTATGGTCTTGGATGACGACTGTGGAACAACATGAAACCTGAATCTCGTGAAGGGTAGAGTGGCCTCTCTTGTTCTCCACGACGAAGCATCCTGAGCTAATTTGCCAAGGAAATAGTCGTATCTTGGATTTACCGATTTTGACTCACTTATCGAACGTGACAGTGGTAGCTGTGTTATGTACCTAGGAGGCTTGGTTTGAGACCACTAGGGTAGGGTAATTGAACCCCTCTCTCTCGACCTCAAATCTCGCGATTATTTATTGTTAGTCCGGAAGGATTTTTTTTATGTTTATACTCTCGAGTAGAGTGGCATTTAGCCCTGATTTTTTATAAAGTTGCACGATAACCGTTTCCGGGTTCTCTGCCCACTGTCCCTTCAGGTCATAGTAGGTTTCGGTTTCCGTTCGTTTTTTACCTTAGATTCAAATTTTTTTACCGGATACTCATTTTGCTCTTCTGATGGTGGTTTGCTTCACTAACCCCACCAGTTAAAGTTTTCTACTTTATTTAAGGTTTCGGGTCCTTGATTCTCGACTAGTGGCGTGTGCGGGTGGTAGCGCGTCATTAGCTTTTTTGGTGTTGCGAGGGGTCTTTCCTGACCGACATCACCACATTTTCCGTACTTTTTCGTACATTTTCTTGTTATTTTTTAAATATTGCTTATGTTTTAATTAGCTTAACATTTTGTATTTTTTAAATTTTAATAATTTCATTTATTAGCTTAGTGTTTGGAATCTCCGCATGGTGATCTCCGAGTCCAAATTTTAGGAGGGGGTGAAACGTTCATTTATTTGGCGTAATATTAGAAAAGTTTTTAATTATTAATATGTAGAATTGAGAATGGCAATTTAATTGGCATTTCCTAGAACATACCTTTTGGGTGTAATATTTCATAAATAGTTATAGTTCCCTTTCTTAAAAAATTGGATTCTGGCCATTTAATCCGCGCAACGCGTGATAACTTCTTGGAGGGGACAACGGCATGATTGACTCTAAAAACTTTTATTTAATGCACTTCCTGCTAAATGTAATAGTATGAAGCATGTAGTTGTGGGGAATTTTCCCTAAATATTTGTGTAAAGTGCCATCGGTAGATGGT
>JARFJB010002297.1:102500-120000 GCA_036346205.1 Vesta saturnalis | reverse complement strand
CGTGAGAGCGTCTGTGCGTGTGTGCGTGTGTGCGCGTGTGTGCGTGTGAGTTTGTGCGTGTGTGCGTGAGTGCGTGAGTACGTGTGTATGTGCGTGCGTGTGCGTGCGCGTGTGTTAAATTGTGGGTGTATGCGTGCGTGCGTGTGTTCGTGTGTTAGTGTGTGCGTGTGTGCGTGTGTGCGTGTGTGCGTGTGTGCGTGTGTGCGTGTGTGCGTGTGTGCGTGTGTGCGTGTGTGCGTGTGTACGTGTGTGCGTGTGTGAGTGTGTGCGTGTGTGCGTGTGTTCATGTGTTTGCGGGTGCGGGTGTGCGTGTTTTCGCGTGCGAATGTGGGCGTGTGTGCGTGTGTGCTTGCGCGCAGTTGTGCGTGTGTGCGTGTGTGCGTGTGTGCGTGTATGCATGTGTGCGTGTGTACGTGTGGGCGTCTACGTGTGTGCGTGCGTACATGTGTGCTTGTGTACGTGTGTATGTGCGTGCGTGTGCGTGTGTTAGATTGTGGGTGTATACGTGTGTGCGTGTGTTTGTGTGTTTGTGTGTGCGTGTGTGCGTGTGTGCGTGTGTACGTGTGTGCGTGTATGCTGTGTGCGTGTGTGCGTGTGTTCATGTGTTCGTGTGTGCGTGTGTGCGTGTTTTCGCGTGCGAATGTGGGCGTGTGTGCTTGCGCGCAGGTGTGCGTGTGCGCGTGTGTGCGTATGTGCGTGTGAGCGTGTGCGCGCGTGTGCGTGCGTGCGCGTGTGCGTGTGTGCGTGTGTGAGTGTGTCAGTGTGTGCGTGTGTACATGTGTGCGTGTGTGCGTATTAGCGTGTGTGTCTGTGTGCGTGTGTGCGTTTGATCGTATGTGCGTGTGTGCGTGTGTGCGTGTGTGCGTGTGTACGTGTGTGCGTGTGTGCGAGTGTGCGTGTGTGCGTGCGTGCGTAAGTGAGTTTGTGCGTGTGTGGGTGAGTGCGTATGTACGTGTCTACGTGTGTACGTGCGTGCCTGTGCGTGTGTTAGTTTGTGGGTGAGTGCGTGTTTGCGTGTATGCGTGTGTTCATGTGTTCGTGTGTGCATATTTGCGTGAGCGCGGGAGTGTGTGAGTGCGTGCGTGCCTGTTTGCGTGTGTGTGTATGCGGGTGTGCGGGTGTGCGTGTGTGTGTGTGTGTGTGTGTGCTGCGTGTGTGCGTGTGTGCATGTGTACGTGTGTGCGTGTGTGCGTGCGTGTGTGTGTGTGCGTGTGCGCTAGAGTGCGTGTGTGGCTTTGTGCGTGAGTGCGTGCGCACGTGTGTACGTGCGTGCTTGTGCGTATGTTAGTTTGTGGGTGTGTGCGTGTGTGCGTGTGTGCGTGTGTACGTGCGCGCGTGTGTGCGTGTGTGTGTGTGTGTGCGTGAGCGCATGTGTACGTGTGTACATGCGTGCGTGTGCGTGTGTTAGTTTGTGGTGTGTGCGTGTGTGTGTGTGTGCGTGTGCGTATGCGTGTGTGCGTGTGGGCGTGTGCGCGTGTGTGCATGTGTGCGTTGTGCGTGTGTGTGTGTATCAAATTTTTGTTAAGGTTTATTTATAAATAGATATTGAGGACGCGGCTGGTTATTACTGCCCCTCTTTACACATTTTCTGACCTCATCAGCTTATTTTTTAGTTGAATATTTAGTTTGATCCAAACAAGTAATTTTTTACTAAAGTTATCTGAGCCCAAGGCTTTCTGGGGTAAATAATGCGCGTAAAGGTTGATTGTCTGCAACATGTATGATCTTCCTCTAAAGTTAGTGGTAGAAATTATGCACTGCAAAATTCATCTGTAGTGTACCTCTATCCAGCTGGTTGTTACTTAGATTAAATTAGATTAGTTAGGTAGAAAACACTTGAAGGTGAGTCATCGAATGGGAATTTGAGTGTTTATTGTTCTTATAAAATTTCTTGACTTTGAATCAACCTCAGCCTATATGGCCTGCATAAATATTTTATTGTTTTAAGATTATTGGCGTGCGACAAGCATATGAGACATAATTGTTTGAATATAGTTGTATACTAAGAATAAGTAACTTATTTAGGTGCAATATTTTCAAAAAAATTACATATTCATTGATATAAACTTTGTAAACAATGTACCCCCAGATGTTTCCAGCATGATAAGCCCTAGTATTAGATGTGTGTCATTTAGTAGGTATCCACAAATGTTTCCATATGCATACGATATTTAATCTTGCTGCAAATTTCGAGTTGTAATGTTACGAAACATTTATAGAACTATTCCTATAATCATGATGATAAAAAGTATAGGTAATGGGTTGGTTTCTATTATTTGAGCTAGTCGTATTATCATGCACTAAGATCAAGATAAAGACGAAGGTGTATTACAGCCGGTCTACTCCTAATTTACCATCTAAAGAGGTGTTAGGCATTCTAGTCATACTAAAATGCGACAAATAGTTGACCTTTCCTCCGTTGAAGATTATGAGAAGCTAACCGTGGAAAATTGTAAGGTCATAACCTTGCCAAAGGAAGGATGGATTAGTATCAATCCTAACATTAAAGCTGTATTTTTTTGTTATTTCTACAACAAAATTATACATGGTGTGGTCTTGAAATACGAGTCTTATTAACAGATTGTTGCTTGTAACCTTACCCTAAATTTATACAACTATTGTTGCTTAGTAAATTCTATTTTTGGAAATCCACCAAGTAACAAATGATTGCTTTCAACTTCATTTACTGCGAATTATTTGGCTTCTAGTTCACTTCCGGTCCGGTACTTAAAGTTTGAGATTTTTATGTTAATGAATCTTAAATTTTAAGCAAATGGAAATAAAAGAAATCTGTAATATTATAACTCTTGTGTTATTTGTCCACAACCAACTTAAAAACTATGAGACATAATTTAGATCATTTGTATTCGCCCTTTTTCTTGAATTTTTGAAATACTCCAAATGCGTATCCTTGGAAATTTTTCGATTTTTTCTATAATTCTAAATCTTTAACCTTGGAAATGGTTGTGCAATAGATTCAACTTGTGAGAGTTTTGATACGATTTCCTTACAATACGGTAACCATTCAGCGCTGCTGTTCCCAACGCTGTTTATTTTGCTGTCATCTCCCGCCCTCCTGCCTTCCGCCATAATCAAAACGTATACTAGTACTATTGTTGCATGTGCAACCCACATACTTGTCTACTATGCTTCAAACCTAGCATAATTTCTTTCCTCCAAGCTTTAAACACAGGAAGATATGAAATGTGGCCACCACTATCACTACTTTCATTCATCCGCAACAACTATCCGCTTTAGCATAAATGTAGTAAGGGTATGCGACTTCTGCAACAGCATTTGACGTCACACCAATCAGCGACGTGAATGAGCAGTTAGGTCCAGCTCCATCCGGAATTTTGTGGTTGAAGGACCAATGAGATGCGAGAGGTAGGCTCCGCCTGGTGGAAGTAATAGTGACTTTGGACCAATGGAATGCGAGGATGGGCCGCCTCTGTTAAGATTAGCAATGGGGATGGCCTATCTGTTGGCCAATCAGAGATGTGGCGGCCCTATTGTAATGTTGGAATACGCATGCGTCAGGGCAATGCAGGAATTGTTGCTGCAGAAGGTGACTTTTTCAGGTGGGTTCTTTGCCGCTGCTGAAGGACTACTTCCGGTTCTTCGTCGTTATTGAAGTAGCCACCTTCGTCGTCGTCGTTGATGAAGCGCTAATTCTGCGGAATCTGGTTACTGTTGGTGAAGTCGTTGATGAGTCTACTTCCGGTAGAGGTATAAAGCGATGATTGAGAATACTTGCGTATAATAGGATATGAATTGTTACAATTACGCGTTGAAAATTTGCTTGCAATATGGAATAGGTTTCCTCATCACTATCAGGATTGTACACAATTACTCGCCAAAATACGATGAAGCATTGGAATAAATCATCTGATGTCGACCATATAGATGGACCAGCTCCTTTAATATTATATTGTTTTCAATGCAATAAATAAATTCGTTTAATTATGTCGTATGTTTTATTTCACCTGCACAGTTTTATATATTAACTCCTATAAGTTGTAGGAATAGGTCAACAACTTCAGACATTGCAAACACTCTGTTATAATTTTTATGTACAATACATAAATATAAATTTAATTTATGGACAATAATGGTATGAAGCAGCTATGACTGTGATGATGGATCAGGATATCCCATAAATTTTATTTCTTAATGTTTTAATGCAGAGTAATAATAATAACTTACCTGTATAATTAACAAACGATAGTTTAGCCATCATTTTGGCTTTACCAATATCTATGCTGCCTCCATAAACGTTTACGCTTTGTTCAATGCATTTACGATTGTATAACTTGTCATCCGTTAGTTCTTTTGTTAATCTCTCCGGGTGAAGTATACTATTTTCTTCAGTCTCTATCACTATTTTTCTTCCATATTGTGTATAATGATCTTAATATTTTTAACCGGTATTTATAATTAATAATCATATTAGAAACATTTAACACAAGTTTGAAATCAGCTTGGCTGACTAAATTTAATTGCTTTAGAAGATCCATCTTTAAGAATGAAATATTAATAACTGAATTTATATATCTATTGCATTCAGTATTTATATCGAATTCTTAACTTCTTAACTATTAAATGCATGTTTTCAATATTGATTTTTGAAATACAATTTTTATCATGAAATGCATAGAATTCTCTTTACTTCTTTATCATACGACTTAATCATATTTTTGAAATTCAATTATTTCTCATCAGAATTCAAATATTTTTTAACTAGTAAATGCATGAAATGTAATTACATATTTAACGGCAAATACATTATTTTTAAGTAAAATAGTTGTGTCACACCGGATGTTATCTATAGATAAGCTTGACGATATATATATATATATATATATTATATATATATATATATATATATATATATATATATATATATATATATATATATATATATATATATATATATATATATATATATATATATATATATATATATCACTGTGTCTCTTGAATTTCTGGACATAGGAATTCCCATGTTAAAATAAACTATTGTAAATATTGGCTCCCCTAATTATTTTACAGTAAAATGTCAAATGTAAAACTTCTTAAGGAAAAAAGGCTGCTTCTTATGTTATAATTGCATTTACATTTGGTTCATCCGTTTTCGAGAAATTTAGGAAAAACTTAAGGGCTTTTTCGTAACTGGTCAAGGTTGCTATGCTTTAGACAGACAATGCTAGCAATAATTATTAATTGTCATTGTAAATCATTCATTGTTCAAAACAATTCATTCATCATTAAAACTTTATTTGGGACAGATTATTACTTTTAAAGAAAAATTTGTTTATAAAATGAATTATTACACCATTGAAGAAAAGTAAAATTTATTGAATGGCATTACTCTGGCAATTCACTTAGAAATATCAGAGATTTGTACTCGGCTAGTTATCAAAACCGGCAAATTCCAAGCGCAGAAACAACTTCAAAAATTATCAACTTATTCAAATCTACCGGTAACGTTAATAAGCCATGTAATTGTCAAGATATTAAACCTATTTATCCTGACACTTACATGGTTTATTAACGTTACCGGTTACGAAAAAGCCCTTAAGTTTTTCCTAATTTTCTCGAAAACGGATGAACCAAATGTAAATGCAATTGTAACATAAGAAGCAGCCTTTTTTCCTTAAGAAGTTTTACATTTGACATTTTACTGTAAAATAATTAGGGGAGCCAATATTTACAATAGTTTATGTCCAGAAATTCAAGAGACACAGTATATATATATATATATATATATATATATATATATATATATATATATATATATATATATATATATATATATTATTTATCGGTTTAAATTCATTTTTATCGGTTATAATAACCGCATCGCGACGAGAGCAGTGACATATCTATACGTTGCGTGATGTCAGCATAAACATTTGTGTAAATATGGCGCTTTCTACATTATATACCTAAAGCCGAGATAGGGTAGTGGCAAACGATTAGGTTCACCATACCAACGATCCAAGGTTCAAACCTTGCAGCACCCAGACAATTTTTTCAGGCTTCATAATTCTACCGAAAGTAGACGCATCAACGTCTTCACCAACAACAACCAGCTTCCGTAAAATTAGCTCTTCAGAATCGACGACGACGACAGTAGCGGCGAAGAACCCACCTGAAGAAGCCACCTTCTGCATCAACAATGCCTGCATTACCCTGATGAATGAAACAATTACACATATAAACAGCTATTAGTAACATCACCTCTAATCAATACTTAATTTTAGGAAGGTTACACTGGTTGTTTCTAAATTATGGTGACAAATTGGTATGGAAGGTGGATTACTTCATTCCATGTAAATATGTCCCTGAAAATGCTTAATTAGAAAGACACGAGGTATTTTATGATATGTGTTTTATGATATGAAAAACATACTTCTATTATTTTCTTCCAAAGGGCTTTTGAGATTTTATTGAAAGTTGGTACACAAGATGTGTCCGTCAGGTGTAACAACAATTGATGAGGACATTTTTAGTTGATATGGTAACCAAGTAATAGGGGTAGCCTAGCGATTTTCTCAGTAGGTTTTTTGTGTGTGGACAAAATTCATTTTTTTTTTTAAGTTTGTTTAATAATACAAAAAAGATATTCTAGTTTAAAATCGATAATATGCACCGTTCTCGAGAAAAATGATTTAGTTTAAAATACTGCCACTGCACATCTACCATTTCGGATATCACCATTGCCATTTTCTTAATTATTTTCTGTTGTCAATGTCAGTCTTTTAAATTCCTGTGTTGTTCGTTCTTTAACATTTTGTAAACTTTCTTTAATAGAAATGGCTGAAAGATACACTTTTCAGGAACTTACTGACATGCATTTAAATTTTGGTAAATGTGATAGTAATTGAAGGGCAGTAAGATGATACCAAGAGACATTTCCTAATAGGGCAATTCCTTCAAGAAAACTGTTTGTTCAATCGACCGTCGCCTTAGAGAAACAAGAAGTTTTCGAAACGTTAACAATAGTGCTGGTAGGCCACGTACAACAAGAACTGTTGAAAATGAAGAACAGATCTTGAGGAGTTTTGAAGAAGATAATATTTTAAGTACTAGAAGAATAGGTGCTATGGAAAATATACCTCATTCCGTAGTGTGGAGGGTAGTTAGGGAGCAACTCCTACATACGTACCACCTATTACAAGTACAAAAGAAGAACAATGTTTTGCAATTGGGTCCTCCATAAAATAGAGCGTGATACAGATTTTGTGAAAAGTATTCTGTTTACTGATGAGGCTTCATTTAGAAAAGACGGAGTTTTCAATTCAAGAAACAACCACAGGTGGAGTAAAGAGAATGCCAGGGAAACAGTACTTAGACATTCTCAACATAGATTTAAAATAAATCTGTGGGTGGGCATTTTGGGAACTAAAATTTTGTACCCCGTGAGTTGCCTCAAAATTTAAATGGTGCTCATTATTTAAATTTCGTGTCGGACCAACTTCCAGAAGTATTGCAAGATATCGATTTGCAAACACTTCTATAGAAATATCGATAATACCATTTAATCATTTTAAATCTTACTGCATTATTTGACGGACTATTTGGCTAATAAGAAACTTTACACAGAGAAGTTATGCAAAATGGAATTTTTTTTTAAATATGTTTATCCAATAAAGTTGATCGTTATTCAGATATTAAAAAAATCTAAACAAACGCTTAGATTCCACCATTCGAATCTTTTTGCCGCCAAATTGCGCATGGTTTCAAAAAATTGTATGGATCATAATTAATTAATAACTTTAAAATCCAGGTGCTGCAATTTTTATATCTTTAAAATATGTAGATGTTTCTGAAATATTTGATAAAAACTAAAAACTGGGCCTAACCCCCTAGGGCCATTGAATTTCTCCCAAAACCTAATCAGATTCAGGACAATTGCCATCAAGCTTAAATACGACATTTCTAGTACCCATGTACTGCAGTTATTGCAGATACTAGTATATATCCACACGCACGCACGCACGCACACTCACTCACTCACTCACTCTCTCACTCACTCACACACTGACTCACTCATCACTCGCTCGCTCGCTTACTCACTCACTCACTCATCCACTCTCTCACTCTCACTCACTCACTCACTCATTCACTCACTCACTCGCTCACTCACTCACTCACTCTCTTACTCTCTCACTGACTCACTCACTCACTCACTTTCTCACTCGCTCACTCACTCACCCGCTCGCTCGCTCACTCGCCCGCCCGCCAAAATGACGGATAGTTACTCCGAAATTACTCATATGCACAGAAATTCGCACATGGGAGATATTGCAGATTGCCAAATCACAAAATTGAAAGTAACCTTATTCGTGTATATTGTGTTGAGAAATACGGAAATAGAAACAAAGTTAGAGTACATCCAGTGGCGTAGAAGTTCAACCTAAAATACCCTTTCGACCTGGCCGTATCTCCGCCACTGTATCGAATAATTGAATATAGTGAGAATCAGTGTATGACTCGTGTAGAGTGTAGATAATGTACATAATATCAGATTGTCTGTGTGTAGTTCCTGAGAAATCAAAAGAAAATGTCCCTTTTTGCGAAACTTCGACACCCTGCATCTCTAAAATGGTGGCCTTTGGACCATATGTTGATTTGACAAAATTAGCTTAATTTCATACGCAGATTACGTCCTAGAAACGTTGGCAGACATTATTGAACCACCGTGCATGCAGGGTGTCAAGAAATTATGCGAAAAAACATCGGGAGATTATTGTATTCGATAAATTAATGCCACAAGTTTCTATAACGTTTTACTCTAAAATAACGGAGTAATAAGGCCTCAAAATTTGCATTTTTAAATTTTATTTTTTTAATAATTAATTTGTTACTGGATCGATTATCTTGAAATTTGGAATATACATTTTTAATATTTTATTACGTTATTGTACTAAATTTGATCTAAATATTTCAATTCAAAAGGGGGTATTCTGCACTTAACCTATGTATTATGACCCATATCCTTTTCACTTGAATATTTTTTTAGTTTTAATTTAAAGATATACATTCCTTAAAAGGTTCCCCTGTTGCATGACGATAAAATGACCCGTAAAAACGGGTTCAGAAGTTCCATCAAAAAAGGTGTGATAAATCTATTGTTACATTTACAAAGCGTGTATAAATACATTTAACAGAGCGTGATAATGCATCAAACATAAGAATTGCTGTACAGAGTAACAAGTGTTTAATTCACAGCTGCCAACAACAGTAACAGTTTGCTAATTTTTAAAATAAAGTGAACAATAATAATTATTCTAATGGAGAACTACGTGACCTACACCTTTATTGGCAGGCGGCAATACACTTAGAGCAAGGCGCTTGTATAGCAAAGCATTTCCGAATAGAAGGATACCACAGTCGCGGATGTTTAATACTGTACATCAGAGACTTGGGGAGTATGGATCCATTATTACTTCAAGTTTTGATTCAGGACGTTCACGAAGAACTCGAACTCCAGAAACGCAAGTGCGTATTCTGAATTCTATCGAGAACAATACAAACAATAGTGTAAGAATAATTGGTACTCAGGAAGGTATTCCAAAAAACTCAGTACATGAAGTTTTACCAGAGGAACAGCTTTATCCTTATCACTATCAAGAGTGCAAACTCCTACTCCCGAAAACTCTTTGGCTTGTTTGAACCTATAGAAATCTTCATAATGACAGTAGAAATTTTATTTCCTGTATTCTTTTCACCGATGAAGCTGATTTGAGCATGACGGATTAATTAATATTCATAACGTCTAACTAGCCTAAAGAAAATGCTCATTTATCGATTGAACGTCGTTTCCAAAATAAATTCTCTGTGAATGTGCGAGCTAGCATTGCAGGTAACCATTTAGTTGGGTCATATTTTTTTCTACCAAGACTTAATGCCAGAGTTTACTTAGATTTTTTAAGAAACCAGTTGCCCATTCTATTATGTACCTCTTCAAGTGAGATATGCTATGTAGGTGCTTCAAGATGGTGCACCTCCACATTTTAGTGTAGAAGTTAAATAACTTTTAAATGAAGCTTTTCCTGCGTGGTGGGTAGGACGCGGTGGATTTGTGCAATAGGCTCCCAGATCACTTGACTTACATTCTATTCTCTTGGGGCTATTTAAAATCCCTTGTGTATAAGACTCTGATGCAGAACAGAACGTTGAAGAATTGAGGGACAAAATTATAACTATTTTGATGAAGTTAGAAAAAAGGAAGGAATTTTTTCAAGAGTTTGTGAAAACTTCTTAAGAAGGATTAATTTATGCATTGAAATGGAAGGGCACCACTTTGATAGCTTATTATAAAATATGCAATTTAACAACAAAAGTTGTAAATTTCTCAACTGGTGCGTTTTATCCATGGTTTGTAAGATGTATTTATCCATGGCACGCTTTTTAAATTTAAATAAATTTATCACACCTTTCTTGATGGAAAACGATTTTTTTTATCATCATGCAACAAGGGAACTTTTTTTAAAGAATATTTGTTCCTATTTAAATAATTGCAAAGAAAATTTAAAAAAATATTCAAATAAAAAAGATGTGGATCATAATACATACGTTAAGTGCAGAATAGTCCCTTTTGAATTGAAATATTTGCATCAAATTGGGTGCAATAGGGTAATAAAATATTAAAATTGTGTGTTCCAAATTGCGAAAGAATCGATCCAATAACAAAATAATTATTAAAAAAATAAAATATGAAAAACAAAATTTTGAGGTCTCATTACTCCATTATTTTTTAGTTTTCAAAAAAACGTTATAGGAACATGTAGCATTAATTTATCGAGTAGAACTAGTGTGGAGCTTCGCTCCGCACCATGTTCTCAACACTCCCCCATAACGGTTTACGATATTTACTTAAAGGTAAAATTTTTCTTAAAAAAATTTTCAGTTGTTAAAAAATGCTAAATTATGGTTCTTCAGTTAGAAGAATAATTCGTAGTTTCGTGGACATGTAAATGCTACGCATTTAAAATCATGCTAGTCACAACACGTTTTAGAATATATCTGAACGTAATTTGATTGTGGTTATTTTATTTTATCCAAATTAAAATAAATAGAGTCGCGGCAAACTCTTTTCCAATGTTGCCAAACGTATGAAATTCGACGTCAACATAATACTTAGGTTATATTGTTTACATTTATTTTGAAAATTAGTTTTTGATGGAAATACTCGTTCTCAACTAAGTAACAATACTTTTAACAGTTCTTAGATCATTTTGCGATGATTAAGCAATTGTAACATTTGAAGTAGTCATGTATAATTTCGAGGAGCTTATATTTATCATCAATTAATATTGGGAATTAAAACGTACATGATTGGAATTGATGTTTTAGCTTCGGTACATTTATAAATATAGGAATAACCTATAAAATTAAAGAAAACTTTGGTTATACTACAACACTGAATATTCATTTTTGATAAAATTATCATGGCGACGACGATATAAAGGTTATTCCTTAAATTTATTTTATTTATAAATATCATCTTCACTTTCGGAATCGTCTTCATTTGGATTAATAATAATTGGCGCAATATCCATCATGTCAAACATTACTTCGCGATTCCACCATTTAGTAACTTCGTCTTCTGTATGTCGGACGCAATTTTTCCATATTTCTGGAGTAATCGTTTGTAAAGCCTCTTTCCACATATTTAAGCAACTCTGCATACTTTTGCCATCTCTTCCTATATGTTTATTGTAGTATGTTTTGGCGATGCCCCATACGTTCTCTATTGCGTCAAATATGCAATGATAGGGTGGAAGCCTTAATACCTTGTGCCCGTATGTTTCCGCCAGTTCATCAATAACATACTGTTTGGGAGGTTTATTCCTAAAATTTAATGTGTAAAAAATTTAAGATTACAAATTATTATACTTACATTGCAACTATATTTAAGAGTTCTTTTTTAAAGAGATTGGAATCAAATGCGATGCCCTCTTTAGATAACCATTGTTGAATGTCAGCTTTTTTCCATGTAGCATTTGGTGGTTTGTTAATAATGGTACTATGATAAGAAGCGTTATCTAGTACAATTACTGATGGTTTCTCTAAATTGAACAATAATTGGTTCTCAAACCAGCGTTTAAAGTTCATTTCATTCATATCGCCATGATAATCAGGATTTGATGTCGAAGAAGAAAAAATTAAATCAGCACCTGGGATAAAGCCCTGATCATTGCCTGCATATAAAACAATACATCTACAAAATAATTGATTATCTATAATAAACATAATGATTTTGATTGACATTTTACCTTTTGCCATCTACTTTTGTACTTTTAACAGTTTTTAGATTATCGTTTTGCCATGATCGAGCTACGGTTCCATTTTGAAATATCCATGTTTCGTCTATGTAAACTAATTCATATAATGATTCGTTTTTATATTTCATAAAAGATTTTAGGAAGCGTAATCGTTTTAACGAAACATCAGCCAATTCCATAAGACCTCTTCTCGGATCATCTTTTTTCCATTTAAACCCTATATTATTCAAAACGGTATGAAGGGACCTTATACAGCCAGAAAACAGATCATCGTTATTTAATTTTTCCCACAAAATCTTGGCGGTTATGTGCTCATCTAAAATATTAATAACGAAAATTTTAGGTGTTTCAAACTGTTTCAAAACATTACTGTTTTCATACATTCGGTATATCATATTTAGAATAATGGTTCGTTGTTTCTAACTGCTTGCGAAATCGTACTAACAGTAGATAGATTAATGTTCAAGGCTGCGGCTACACGCTACAAAGATATAATTAATGAAATCACAATTAATCTATAGGTACTCATTTTTAGCTCTCTAACAGCGGCCAATGGTAACAGCGGTCCACTGTTATCACGCTCGAGTTCAAAATAAGAAATTAGCGAAGCTATAAGCTCTTTTCGTCTACTTCCAAAACGTTTGCGAGACATTATAACACGCACGAAAATACAAATGACACAAGGACTTGTTATGAAAAGAACAGTTGTTTTTATAATAGAACAATGCAAGCCACACGAATCGAAAATCTCAAAATGTGGAAAACGTCAAAATTAGAAGTTATGTGTAAACAGAAGAGCTGACAACATTGTAATTTTATTCGGCAGTTCTAACAACCCAACAACGTGTATTTCACTAACATAGATATATCATTTGTAATTATCAGGGTTATTATGGAAGTTGGTATGTTAAGTTTGTCTCTCTCTAACAATTTCACCCCCACAACGGAAAAGATTTTGCAGTGACTTTATATCGTCGTTTTTATTTTCATTATATACTAGATTGGAGTGTAGTTAATATGTAATACTGAAAAAAGATGAAAATTGCAAAAAAAAGGTATTCACTTGCGGGAAGTGTTTAATTTTGTAAATTTTAAGTGCTAAAAACTCTCATTTTGATGTTTAATGCTACCAAACTAACATTTACGACAGTACCAACTTTAATATTAATGTAAATACCAACTTATACATTAATTGGGTAACATTATTAACCTAAATGTTTGACTTTAACAATTGTCATTCAGAATTTTAATTGTAACCAAATTACATTTTTGGAAGTATTCAACTTTTTAACATGCAATGTTACCAAAATAATATTTATTTAGTACCAACTTATATATTCAAGAAGGTAACATTGTTAACCTAAATGTTTGATTTTAACAATTGTCATTCTTAACTTTAAATGTTGCCAAATTAAACTTTTGGAAGTATTCAACTTTTTGATATGCAATGTTACCAAAATTATATTTATGAGTGTACCAATTTTAATAGGTAACATTATTAATCTCAATATTGACTTTAACAATTGTCATTAAGAAATTTATCTGTTGCCAAATTACATTTTCATTTACTGTCTTTTTGACATACCAAAATAATATTTATAAAATTAAGAATGCTATGAAAGTTGAAATGTCAAATTATATATTGGAAAGTATTCAACTATTGTAAAATGAAATCCCATATTGACATACAAAACTACCAAATAATATTTATGAAAGTTTAAATATTGCCAAATCACATATTGGAAAGTATTCAACAATTGTAAAGTAAAATGTCTGTTTGACATGCAATGCTACCAAAATAATATTTTGTACAAGTACAGTCTGATATGTAATAATTAAATTAAGTGGTTGACCCTCATAATGTCATTCAGACCTTTAAGGATAATCAACCTCAATTTTTGAAAATAATCAAATATTTGATATATTTGAAAAAATTGTGGATAGGTACATTCAAATCAAAGTATATATATATATATATATATGAAAAAGTAAGACGTAAGAAATTAGTATTAAAATATATTAATCAAAAAGGAACAATGTGATGTGCGAATGGCTATAATAAAATACAACATATATGGAATAATAACTACTACGTAATTAATTTATGAATTGAAATAAATCTACTTCATAGTAACGTACTTACCGTTGCGTTGGCTGGCGACTTTGTAATGTTTCGATATCGATTTTCATTAATAAATCATGGTGTTTTAACAATATACTTCAGGTGTGTAATGTACCCATAAAATTATATATTTGTTTAACAAAAAAGAATTTAAGATGTGTATATAAAACACAAACTTATTATAATTTATTTCAACTTAACTTTTATTTTATTATTAACCTTTCCGTTTGATGCACATCGATAGTGAATCAATAGATACCACTTCAAAGTATCTATATTTGACTGCATATATGAAACTATATTAATATGGATACAATCAATGTTAACACATAGAATAATTTAACAACTTGCATCGAAGCAGTAACAAAAGTACTCAATGTTAAAGCTGTCTCACGATTTTATTAAAGGATACATAAATGCATATTATTATACTAAAACAATTACGTCTTTAAACGCTAATAATTCATAATCCTACTTTACCTTTTTATAGGTCTTCAAATGATCTAAAATGGAATAGTAATTAAAATTAAGGTTAAAAATGATTACTAATCATAGTCACAACTGTTATGGATTAATACATTACTAACGGAACTGAATGTTCAAATTTTTGGAGATGCTCCTATATTCTATAAACAAATACATAGTAGTTTCAATTATAAATTTACAAGAATAAAAAATAATATCTTCATAATTGTTTTGTACTTGGATTAAATAAATATGTTTATTAACTGTGAAAGTATTTGACAGATAGGTTATGTGTGTCAAAAATAACAAATGTAACATTCATACTGAAAACGTAACACAATTGAGAATTTTAAATATAATATGAAACATTTTCTTTCTTATAAATATGAAACATTTTCTTTCTTATAAATATAATTTGTTTCATAAATAACATAATTACAATTAAAATCAGATACTTAAAATATAATAAAAAGAAAATTAGTTAAAAACTTATTGGAAACAAATGAGAATGTTTATACACAAATTTAAATAAGTAATGAAAACGAATAAACATTTTTACATTGCAGTGTTATTTTGAGTTAATTTTAATAATGCTTGTATTATTCTGTTAATCAAAAGAAGTACATAATTATACTAAAAAGTATGTTTTTTTATCGGGCAAAATGGTTATTTTAGATTTTGGTATTTTTAATAATTATTAATTCGACGCACATAAATGCCACCTTAAAAATATAGAGCACCAAACAATGAATTTATCTTTATATATTTAATAATATTTAAAAACGTATTTCAATTTTAACTGTTTATATAATGAAATATCATCTAGCTAAATTATAGTAGATTATAATAAAAAGAATGTAAATTATAAAAACATTCTAAACATTCTAAACTTTTATATCAAATTTAAAAAGTATATATTGATCACATGAATTTCTACAGAATTTGAGCGAAAACAACTATGGGTGTATATATACAATGTAAGCGATTGGGAAGGGGTTGAAGTTAGATGGCTCAAATTTGGTTAAAACCCAAAATGTTTGCAAAAGGTCTAAAAATTATTCTAAGAGTAGTTTGGATCGATTTGGGATGATCACGTTTTTCGCTCATTGTGTAGCTCGGTTTTAATTTAGGATAGGTTTTAAAGTTGTATTGTGCTTCAGGCTTATAGTAGAATACGTCTAACCTGAGTTTGAACATTAGATCCATTCTAAAGTGCGAGTTTTGGGCCAAAAAGTCGATTTGCGTTTTTGACGGATTCTCTATCTAGGTGCCCCAGAGAACTTATATTTCACTTCAGAGCTCGGATGCGCGAGATAGGGAAGATGGCTCTATATCTCGAAAAGCGGAGGGGATACAACAAAGTTGAAAATCCTGTTTTAGCGTTTGATATCTATCTACATTGATGCAAAGTTAGTCGGTAAATAACGAAGTTATTCAGATGTGCGCCTAGTCGACTTCCTCAGAATCGATGAGCGATCATCAACCTTAGGAACTTTTGTACCGGTAAATTACGCATCATATCAAACTAGGCGAATGCAAGTGCATTACTAAAAAATATATGGGGTACTCTTATACCTATGAACTGCTTTAGAGTATTTAATAAAAACTAAAAACTGACCCTAATAAACCGGAAGTAGTGTTTTCATCAGGATAATATCATTTCATTAGCGCAAATGAACAAAGTTTATTTTCAAAATCCCAAGTTTGTGACCAAAATAGTTAGAAAGTTATAAAAACATCAATATTAAATATTTTAAAATTCATATCTCCTATACTAGTAGCTTTAGAAGAGGAAGGTTAGTATATAAAAAATATAAAAAAACAAAAAAAAATGTTTAGAGGGAATTTTGAATAAGCCAACTTCGAATAATTGCTTAAGTTTGACCCCTGAAATGTAGGCAAATTTACACCATAACTTATTACATAAAGAAAACTCTTTAAAGAACCTTTATTTAACTACGCATATCTATTACCAGTTATTGTATATCTTGAACGGTATCGCACGCACACGAAGTCGCACTCGCAGTAATACGCGCACGCGCACACGCACGCGCACACGCACACTGCATAGAACATAATTAATCGATATGTTTAAGGCCAATATCTATGTATTACTATATCTTTGAAATATGTAGCATTTTTTAAAATATTTGATAAAAACAAAAAAACTGTACCTAATAAACCCCCCTTCTCGCCAATGGATTTCTCTCAAAATCTAATCAGCTCTAAGTTAAATGAAAACAAGCTTAAATACAAAATTTTAAGTACGTATGAAATTTTCTTCTTGAGTTATTGTGGATACTAACATACATCCATACGCATACACGCACGCGCACGCGATCTCGCACGCACGCGCACATACCACATACCACACCTACGCACATACGCACAAACGCACGCACACACACATCCACACGGGCGCACGCACGCACGCACACTCACACTCACTCACTCACACACTCACACGCACTCGCGAGCGCACGCACGCACCCACATACCCACACCCACACATCCACACACCCACACCCACACACCCACACACACACCACACACCACACACACACACACACACACACAAATCACACACACTCACACACATACACAACACACACGCACA
>JARFJB010002297.1:0-97500 GCA_036346205.1 Vesta saturnalis | reverse complement strand
CCATAAACCATTATTACAGCTCTTTTCCTTAAAAGACCCTAACTCTAGACTAGTCAAATGGCGCTTGCGCTTAGAAGAGTTCGATTATGAAGTTCAATATAAAAAAGGAAAAGATAATTTTGTTGCCGACGCCCTATCACGAATTGAAATAAATATAATGCACCCCTATTTTGGTGTCAAATTTATATTGCGCCCTTCTGGTTTGGTAACCCAACGCGGTTTTATTTTGCCTCGGCTTTGCTCAATCGGGTTTATTTTATAAACGGGGTGTGGTTCGTAGTAAGTACTGGATGGGCTTAACACTGTAACCTTAAATAAAAACCGTAAAGCATTTTTAAAATGTGTATTAACCAAATATTTACAATAAATAAAATAAGAAGGTAATTAACAAAATGTATAGGAGAACTTCTCGGTCCGGGTCCTAGCGTCACTGGGTGCGACGTCGCTTCTGTGAACAAAAGATGGTCTTGTTAATCTATTCCTTACCTAAGAGGCAAAGTTTAGGTTACGGTCCTGCACGTATAGTAGCGAGAGCGTCAGCCTTGATACCGTTGTTGGTCGGGCGCCAGCGCAATGAACTCGAATCGTTTGAGAAAATCGATATCGTGTTTATACGTTAGTAACTCTGGATCGCTGAAGCAAGGATGTCTTACTCCCGGGAAATAATACACGCGAAATGCACGTATACAAACGCGAGGTCTTGTGACGGTCTTTTCCAATTATAACCGGTTTTAATGCAGGCAATTAGATTATTTATCTAACTAAATTAATTACCGATCTCTATACTAAGTTTAATTATTTATAATTAATCAAGGGAACAAAATACTTAATATTAAAACTACTCTAATAGGTTTACGTAAAGATAGAATACTCTACGTAATCTCTAATTTGTATACAAACGTTCTCGCACCAGATATTTACGATGGTTAGGTGGACTACTAATTTATACTACAGGTTATGGAGGTATTCCTCTGCAATTTAAAGACACTGTGTATGGTTATTATGTTTGTCTGGAGATAGTGTATGAGTTTCGAGCGGGATTTCAGTAATTCACAGAAGAAGTAGGCGACGGCCTGTCTTTACTGTATATACTAAGAGAAAGGTCTTAAGTCTTTACAGCCCTGTAACAACCCTTCACCCTCAAGTGTTGATGAGATACATCGGGGCTACCCTGCGTTCCTCTAGGTGTACTTTGTGGTGGCAGTGACGATGGGATCTACCCTTCGTGCTACTTTAGGTGCTAGTGTAGTATAACTCCTGGAGCTCAGCCCGGAATTATTTACGGTCTGTAGTGTTTGAGTGTAAATTGTCAGAATGTATAACTTTACAACTCACGTGTCTATCAATAGCAGTACAGAATTGAACTTTAGGTTGCCCGGTGCGAGGTGAACAACAGGTCGGTGCTTACACTAAGCAAACGGAGCGGCTGCGGCTACTGGTTTCTGGAACGGTCAACGGTACGGAGGCGGCTGCTGGATATCGGCTTAACTTGAATCTACTAAGATTCATCTCTCCTTACTGAAGGAGTTTTTTTTTTCTTATGCGCGTCGCGAGTTTATAAAGGTGCATCTGTGGGCGGCTTCGCGGCTACCGTGCGGAGAATACCGTTACGTGATTGGTTAAAATCGTTCTGACGTGCAGAAACTTACGGTTTCTTAGAAATACACGTCAGCGGTGATGAATAAATTATTTGTTGTGCAATATCGCGTAAACTTATGAAATCTTACATACAGGATGGTCCGCACATAATTTATTCTAAAACATATGAGTACAGGACGCTGGTTCTTTACATACCACCCTTTCCTCCTCTTGCGGAAGATCCGTCCGCTTGATTTTTATTCTAGCGCCATCGGGCATAAGGACGCTGACGCGGCGGCGATTGCGTCGCTGGCGGCGATTTAGGTTTTCGGGCGGTGGTGGCATAAGGCGGGCCGGTTCGGGTACCTCCTGTATCTTTAAGTCCTGGATTCCCTCGGTAACCTCGGCCGTCCGACGCAAATGTTCCGGTGTGGAGGGTGTCCTTGGTCTACCGTCGGTGTGCAGGCGTGGCGGTGACCAATACCATTCCGTTTCGGGGTAGGATGGTCCTGGTGACGGTGTACGGGGCGCAGGCGGCGGAGTTTGGTCCCGGACCGGAGTACTGCGACGTGTCAAGAACGCTGCGTCTAAGTCTTCGGTCCCGGGTTTGCGGTATCGGTTGGGCTGCCAGGGCGAGATCCGTAACGGGAGCTTTCGGCGTATACTCGGTTTAAAGGGGGCCATGTTGTGGAAGATAGCATTTCTGGTTTTATCCTTTGCTTTTGTATGATTTTGAATACGCGGGTTTTTAATAGCCGTTAAATTTTCAACGTTACCATTGGTCGTTGGTCTAGTCTGATCGGTGACGTCAGTCGCATTTCTCAAATCTTTTACATGCGCTTCTCCCGCGCTTTTCCTACTACCGGGTTTTCGGAGCTCGACAATTACGGGCGATTTGATTTTATACACAAGGTAAGGACCGGCATACTTTTTCGCTAATTTCGCGGAAAATTCTTTCGCTTTGCTTGACAGGTAATGTGTTTTACGATATACGAGATCTCCTTTGCGGGGGCGGTAGGCTCGGTGACGCAGGTTGTAATGATACCGTTGTACTTCAAAGGTCTTTGCTAATGAATCTCTAGCAAGTTCTTGTAGATCTTTTAAATACTTCATGTGTTGCGCTTGATCAGCTGCGGTTACGGCGGTTGCTTCTGTTGTCGGCGGTTGCTTCTGGGTTGACCATGCCCTAGGTGGTTCTAATTCCCTCCCGAGATTAAGTAAGGCAGGGGAGAAACCAGTTGATCCATGCTGTACGGTATTGATAGCGAAGGCTATTTCAGGCAGGTGGGTGTCCCACTCTCGCTGGTTATTTCGCGTAAATTGTGCGATCATCATCCCGATCACTTTATTGGTTCTTTCCACCGGCTTGGCATGCGGGGAGTATGGTGGAGTAGAACGATGGTTGATTCCATGCTCCTTCAAGAACGTGCGGAATAATTTACTGGTATACTGTGGGCCGTTATCGGAGATCAGGTGTCGGGGAGTTCCAAAGCGGTATATTATTTGTTCTTTTAACGCTTGGATAATCGGCGGACTGGTAGCGTTACGGAGCGGTTTAAGTTCGACCCACTTAGTTAACCGGTCTTGAAAACTAACAGGAATTTATAGCCTTTCTTGGAGCGCGGCAGCGGTCCGATAAGGTCTGTACTTACATTATTCCACGGATGTCCAGGTCGCGAAAAGTACATTTCTCCTTGCGGCTTTTGCGTACTACCTTTATAAGTCTGACAACTTATACACGTTTTACGTATTTTATCACGTCAGATTTTATGGTGGGCCAGTAGTAATTGCGGTATATGCGGCATAGTGTTTTCGCAATTCCCAGGTGTCCTGCGGTGGGGACATCGTGACATTCTTCCAGGATATCTCGGCGTTTTTCTAGCGGTATACAAATTTTCCAACTAGGATGGCTTCCATCTCTTTTCGGGTGTCGGATCAGGAATGATTTAAATAGTTGTCCTTCATCTATTTTATATCTTGGGTGTTGATCAGGGTGTTCTCGGACTTGCTGTATCAAGTATTTATACCACGGACAGGTTATTTCTTCGGTTTCCTCCACCTCTAATGGAGACAGGTCGGCTTTTACTTTATAGTCCTCGTGTAAGCCATGTATTCCACTCAAGCTTTCTTGGACGGAACTAACGGAGTCTTTCTTCGGATGATCTAATCTTTTATCTGGTTTCTTTCGTGTAAACTGCGCTACGGTTTGTAGCCAAGTGGTCCACTCGCTGGCGGTTGTTTTGTTTCCAGGTGTAAAAGCCGGGGTAGTAAAAAGTTCCTGGTGTCCCTTTACCGGCGTCTGGAGTTTTCCGACCGCGGACAGGGGCAGTCGCGGGATAATACACCTTCTTTGCTGCATCTCGAGCAAAAAGCTTTAAACGGTTCTCTACACCTCTCTTTGAAGTGTCCGGTTTTCCCACATCTCCAACAGACGGTGGAGCGGTCATACGGGGTGGTGATATGCGTTGGGACGGTTTTAGTGGTGTTGATTTCACGGGGACGGTGTGCTGGTGTGTCAGGAGCTGGTGTTAGACCACTAAAGTGTACCTTCTGGCGGTTTGGACTGGGAGACGGCGAGTGTGTCCGTGGGTAGCATTTCGAATTGGGTGGCCAACTCGAGAAGTTCGGTCAGGTCTTTGAAATCTCTTTGGCGGATGTAAAATTTATATTCCACCCTCAGGTTGTCATACATACGTTGTAGTTGTTCTTCTCTCGACATGTTTCCATGGCGTCGCATTAGGTCAGGACGGCAGTCACGTATTCCGTAGCTTTTTCTCGGGGTTTTTGCAATCTATTGCGGATTTCCTCCTCTAGTTGAAATTGATGTCGCGGTGGTAAAAATTGTAGTTTAAAACTGACCAAGAAATCTTTCCAGGTCGTCCAGGATTGTTGATGGTTTCTGTACCATAACCGGGTGCTTTCCTTTAATAATTCCGGAAGGGCGAGTAATAGATCACGGTCGGTGATGTTGTAGCAGGTTTGTAATTCCTCTACTCTTTCCAAGAAAGAAATCGGATCGCTGATACCGTCGTATTTCACACCCATTTGCGTATTCTATCGCAAATATCTGCGCGTCGAGTTCCGGTAATGTCTAGGTATTCCCCAGCTGGTGGTGGTGGTATCCGAGCGGCTAATGTTATGATTTCTGGTGTCAGTGTGGTTACTTGTCCTTCTCCGGTGCGTAAGTATTTTATTATCCTGGCTCGAAGTGCATCTACATTTCCTCCTGTCTCTAGCTTATATTTCCTAGCTTCGGTTGCTAATTCATCCTTCTTGAGATGGTAAATCCATCCCACTCTGGTGTCGGTATCTTCAGAGTCCTCGGTATACTCATCCTGTAACAGACAGATTAGTGTCTCTGGAAAACAAAAATATGTGATTACTGGTCCTTCTGCGGTCCTTTTGGAATCTGTAAACGGAAAATTATTTAAGGTGTTCAGTGTTTTTCGAGCCCCACGTTGGGCGCCACTTTTTATAATGCACCCCTATTTTGGTGTCAAATTTATATTGCGCCCTTCTGGTTTGGTAACCCAACGCGGTTTTATTTTGCCTCGGCTTTGCTCAATCGGGTTTATTTTATAAACGGGGTGTGGTTCGTAGTAAGTACTGGATGGGCTTAACACTGTAACCTTAAATAAAAACCGTAAAGCATTTTTAAAATGTATATTAACCAAATATTTACAATAAATAAAATAAGAAGGTAATTAACAAAATGTATAGGAGAACTTCTCGGTCCGGGTCCTAGCGTCACTGGGTGCGACGTCGCTTCTGTGAACAAAAGATGGTCTTGTTAATCTATTCCTTACCTAAGAGGCAAAGTTTAGGTTACGGTCCTGCACGTATAGTAGCGAGAGCGTCAGCCTTGATACCGTTGTTGGTCAGGGCGCCAGCGCAATGAACTCGAATCGTTTGAGAAAATCGATATCGTGTTTATACGTTAGTAACTCTGGATCGCTGAAGCAAGGATGTCTTACTCGGGAAATAATACACGCGAAATGCACGTATACAAACGCGAGGTCTTGTGACGGTCTTTTTCCAATTATAACCGGTTTAATGCAGGCAATTAGATTATTTATCTAACTAAATTAATTACCGATCTCTATACTAAGTTTAATTATTTATAATTAATCAAGGGAACAAAATACTTAATATTAAAACTACTCTAATAGGTTTACGTAAAGATAGAATACTCTACGTAATCTCTAATTTGTATACAAACGTTCTCGCACCAGATATTTACGATGGTTAGGTGGACTACTAATTTATACTACAGGTTATGGAGGTATTCCTCTGCAATTTAAAGACACTGTGTATGGTTATTATGTTTGTCTGGAGATAGTGTATGAGTTTCGAGCGGGATTTCAGTAATGCCCAGAAGACGTAGGCGACGGCCTGTCTTTACTGTATATACTAAGAGAAAGGTCGTAAGTCTTTACAGCCCTGTAACAACCCTTCACCCTCAAGTGTTGATGAGATACATCGGGGGCTACCCCTGCGTTCCTCTAGGTGTACTTTGTGGTGGCGAGTGACGATGGGATCTACCCTTCGTGCTACTTTAGGTGCTAGTGTAGTATAACTCCTGGAGCTCAGCCCGGAATTATTTACGGTCTGTAGTGTTTGAGTGTAAATTGTCAGAATGTATAACTTTACAACTTACGTGTCTATCAATAGCAGTACAGAATTGAACTTTAGGTTGCCCGGTGCGAGGTGAACAACAGGTCGGTGCTTACACTAAGCAAACGGAGCGGCTGCGGCTACTGGTTTCTGGAACGGTCAACGGTACGGAGGCGGCTGCTGGATATCGGCTTAACTTGAATCTACTAAGATTCATCTCTCCTTACTGAAGGAGTTTTTTTTTTCTTATGCGCGTCGCGAGTTTATAAAGGTGCATCTGTGGGCGGCTTCGCGGCTACCGTGCGGAGAATACCGTTACGTGATTGGTTAAAATCGTCCTGACGTGCAGAAACTTACGGTTTCTTAGAAATACACGTCAGCGGTGATGAATAAATTATTTGTTGTGCAATATCGCGTAAACTTATGAAATCTTACATACAGGATGGTCCGCACATAATTTATTCTAAAACATATAAGTACAGGACGCTGGTTCTTTACATAAATACCCATGGAACTAATAATAATAATAATGACATAGACTTAATGTCCATCGTAGCTAACGTTGATTCAGATAGAACTCCTTCTGAGAATTAGACGAAATTTTAAGTAATCCCGAACAATACAACTCTCAGAATACTGATAATAACAAACAACATACTTCAATTAAAAATCCAATATTCTAAAAACCAATAAATCTTTCAAACTAGGAGATAAAAATAAATTGCACAAAACCTTTTAATGAAAATAATTACGAAATCACAGTTAGTAAAGGAAACGAGTTAGAAAACCTAAGTAAATACTTAAAATAAATCGTAGACCGTTATTTAAGGAATCTATTTTATTGATAACGAATTAGAATTAAAATTACAAGAGATCTCATGATAACTACAATACTCACGTAAATCCATGTATTCACTGTAGCACTGGATATACCCCTTTTACTCTCATATATGGCCGATATGAAAATCTGAATGGTCACGAAATAGATCTCAATCAAACAATTTACGCATATTACAACCAGAAACGGGAGAATGAAGTTTTGCCTGTCTATGAGTTATCATTAGAGAGCGGATTTTATGCACTATAAAATGCCGAAATATGTGCATATATATGCACTTAAAAACCTTAAAATATGCATCAAAACTGCATTATTAATTGAAAATATGCAAAATATGCATAAATATTGAATCTTCTATTTACCTGTGTTAATTCCAAATTATAACATTAATATATAAAAAAAGTATATATGCTTGTAATTTTTTAATAGGAAAAAGATAAATTGCATACAAACTTATTATTTTAACATTCAAAATTATGTGTTATTTAAAAACTACATATTTACTTATACACTATACATTTATAAAAACTGCACCCTGTCATTACTACTGACAAAGCAATTGTTATTTTAACATTATTTTAAAATTATGTGTTATTTAAAAATTACATATTTACTTATACGCTATAGATTTATAAAGATTACACCTCTCATTACTATTTGCAAAACCATTTATAACTAAATATTTTTCCAAGTTTTCGGGCAGAAAATTTTGGCGTCTGTCCGATAGTATGTTTTGTACAAAGAAAAACTTCTTTCTACATCCACAGAAGTTATGGGTGCATATTTTAATGCGGCTAATATGGCCAAATCTAAATTTATAACAAGATCATCGGAATTTTCCTCAAGTTTCAGAACTTTATTATTAACTTTTAGTAACAACTGATATCCACTGTTTTTTGTAAAATTTCATTTAATTTATTAGAAATAGTTTTACCAATATTTCCTGAAACAGCAGAAATCAGCTGTTGAAATTTATTAATTATTTGCATAGATTCATTTAATGACAATGCTTCCGTTTCTAATTTAGCAATGGTTGAACTTACAAAATAGTAATTTGCTTTTATAAATGCCAGCTCATTGCGCAATTGTGTTTTCTTTAAAATGGATTGAGCTTTTTGAACGTAAGTACTTGAATTATCAGAAATTTCTAAAACTAACTCCTTTATTTTTCCAAATGATCTGCATAAAAAGAGCTGCATTTAACCAAGTACCCCAACGCGTAATCACAGGCTCTGGTGGTAGAGGAATATTAGGTAACTTTTCTTTGTACAATTGAATTCGTAACGGAGCTTTTAAAAACACTTTCTTTATACTACTAATTAAACTATTTACTAATGGAAATTGATTACGAATTGTTTCTGCTACTCTATTAATACCATGTGCGAGACATGTTACATGTATTAAATTTTCATAAAATAATTTTAATTGCTGTCCAGCTTTTACCATATACGGTGCTGCATCAGACAGCATTAAAACTATTTTATCTGTTGCAACAATATCAGGAATAAAAAATTGCATGAAAGCTTCGTTTATAAAGCGAACTATTGTTGCATGATTGGTTTTCTCAAGAACTTTGGAAGCGATTAAATATGATATACTAGACTGCGCCTCACGTAAATAACCAATCATTAAATTTGCAGCATATCGCCTGCAACAATCTGTAGTTTCATCTACTATAAAATAAAGATATTTATTTTTTGTAATTTTCTTTATATGCCCCATATTTTCAAGATATAAATCATTAATATACCTTTTTCGAAGCGTGCTTTCATCTGGCACTTGCTTTTTACTAATTTTTCTAAAATGACCTAAAACTAGGATTTTGCAATTTCTTTAATGGAATATTGGCTTTAACAAGTGCACTACACAATTCGAAATTAAATTCCTCTTGTGCATTTCTTTTGGCCGTTTCTTGAAACAACGACTGGCGCAAAGGTGTCTGACAAACTTTTGTTTTCTTAAATGTTTCTAATTTTCTTTTATGAAAGAGGTTTCAATGTGCTGTGTAACTTGAGATTTCCTTTCGCACATGATCTAAGGAAAAATTAATTTTAAAATAAGTATCTAATTGCGTTTAAAACTGATAAAACGGTGAATTCAATAACCTACATCAATTAATAAGGGTTTAATTTCCGAAATCAATTAAAAATATGTAATGGTACTTACTATTTTCCACAGGCTATGCAAAACACTTTTTCATCATCCAGACGTAGCTCGGATATATTTTTATCCATACTTGAACTAAACTATTTTTAACTTTCGGCATCTTGAAGTTCACTTAACAAAGTCGTACCATTCAGTTACGTCTTCGCCCAAAGAATGTTTAAAATTTTGCATTTTGTCCGTTACTCTCAAATTATTTTCAAGAAGGATTAACTAACTAAACACTTACCTTGAAAAGTCCAAATAACTTTAACCCTTGATTGAGGGAATTCCCTCAATCAATGCTTTAACTATCTACTTAGATACCATTGGAATTTTCAAATACTACGAAATAGCGGCATTGAAACTTCATAATCCGGGAGTATTAACGTTGCACTTAACTGCAGGTAATAATCTTTCTTTAAACCTGTCTTATTCATATAAAAATACATTTCTTAGTTAGACACAATAACAAAATTTAAAATAAGTTAGAATAATGCATTTTAAAGCGAATTTGGAAGATATAGAAAAAATGCGAAATATATGTTAATTATGAATAAAAAGGCAAAATATGCATAAAATTGCAATATATGCAGTATTTGGCGAAATATGCAAAATATGCAAAAATTAATTAATGTCAAATGATTGCATTTAGTGCAATTCGTCTAAAAACAAAACGATATTCTTCAACTATAAAAAATAAGCGATATGCATTTTACATAAAATCCTCACTCTATTTATCATAAACAACATAAAAAAAAAGGTAATAGGAAATTAAGAAAAAGCAAACAGTAGGGTTTAATATGGCAGTACCTTGTTTCACCAGACAAAGGATAAGAAAAACAGACCCATATTATGATAAAGTAAATGTAATCTCAATAGACAACAATAAAATAACGGGAATTCATGAAAGTTCACGTGGAATTGCTAATATTCACACCAGAAGAATAAAAAGAACTAAACGAAAATTCTCTTTCATTCTCTTCAAGAAATTCGATACTAATGGCTACTTTTCAGAGATGTTAAGTTCAACTAAATTCTTAAACCACCACCATAAATTCAATTTTTACTTTGGTATAACCGATTTAAAATTCGGATGTAATAAACTATTAAGTAATGTAAAAATTATTATTAATTTTATTAAATACATAAATAAAAAGTTTACCTCGAGTAGGATTTGAACCTACGACCTGTACTTTGCTAAAGTACCGCGCTACCAACTGCGCCACCAAGGTTCAAGCCCCAATCGATGTAAATTTTGTCTTTATGTAGGTATGTAGAACTGATGTAAATTCTAAATTTAATGAGATTACAATCAAATTACTTATATTAATATTTAATCAAATTAATAATAATTTTTAATTACATATTTATCTTTGAACTTATTCGTTCATAACAAAAACTTATAATAATATTAAGTAATGTAGTTATCCTAGATTCAGTAACTAAAAATTCACTTAATTGTGCATTAATCAGCGTATTAAAAGAAAATTGTAACTCAATTGAGGAACAATTTGCAAAATTCAATTCTATAAGTAAACTATCACTTATAGGCGGATTAGGAACGATAATATTGACTTGATAGAAATTAATAAAAATTTCGAAATGCGTTTTATAAATCAAAACGAAATTGTAAAAGAAATTAATAAACACATTTCTTTTGCTGGTCACATTACGAAACACTACGACAGATTTTAATATAATTCAAAATAATTTAAATTTATATATACAAGCAATAAAAAACATGAGTAACATAATTGAAACACAATTAGCTATTCAATATAATAATTACCTGAGTTCGAAACTGTATAATACTCTTCAAAATATTGAAAGAACGATTTCATTAGCCCCTTCTGGAATAACTAACCTGGAAATTCCGAATTAATTCAAATTACTAATCATTTAAAATCAATTTACAAGCAAGCAGAATTACTTGTATGGAACATGAATCACATGTTCACAATTTTAGGATTTTCAAAATTTTAAGTTGTCTCTACAAAAGACATAATAACACGTATTTTGTACATTCTAACCCTGGACCAATCATTTTACCAATACTCCCGTGTTTATCCAATTCCCAATTCTGAAAACAAGGTAATGATACCACCTTTCAAATATCATCTTCATGGAGGAAGAGGGGAATTCTGTACATATGAACATAATTGTGCGTATGCTCTAGTTAATAATAATTATAAACTTTGTACACAATTAAATAATGGTAACCTATTACTCTCTTGTAAACCCGACTTGTTAGTGACAGAAGAATGTGGTGAACAAATTAAGGCGAGACATGTTAAAGATAATGTTCTAACATTTTCGACAACGAATTGTAAAACAGTAATAGATAATCGAATCTTCGAAAATAGTTTATGTATACAGGTATGGAAAAATATTATCGCGTGTCTGACTTATAATAAGTAAAACAAAGACAGTACAATCAGTTCACGTGCTAAGTGAGATAGAATACACAACAAATTAAAAGCACTGGTGCCATTCATGCATCTTTTGAGTAGGCTAGTATCAATCACACATTTAATTGCTACTGTCAACGATAATTGAAAACCAGTGTTTTTGCAAGTTCGATACAATACTCATGTATTCCACTGAAGAAAGAATACAGATTATTAAGTAGTAGAGGAAAGTCGCCTAATATGAGGATAGCGCCTAATATGGGGTATGAAGATTTTGAGAAATCCATTGCTGCCATCTATTTGGAAATATACACTCTGCATTACAATTGTATCGAACACTGCAATCATGTACATTTTAATTACAGACATCTACTATATCATATTATTTTAACCTAAAATCGCGTGCATATCGTTTCGAATATTTAGATTCCGCATTCAAAAGAGTGTAATATATAGATAAAAAGTAAGTATTATAAATGCATTTTAGTTAATTCTAAACATTAATAACTCCAGAATTCACCTCTCAAGTAGAAATTGTAACAGTTCATTTATTTTTTTTTAATTTCACAAGTTTATTTGGAAACAACAATTTGCCTAATTCGGGTACTATATAATGCTTAATATGGGTACCCATATTAGGAGACAAATGTTACAATATGTAATTTTCAGATGCCGAGTAAACGAAAAAAGTGGAGCAAACACAATATGGTAGAGGCTATTAAGGCATGTAAAGAAAAGCGGATGGGATATAAGAAAAGTTCGAGAACATTTGGAGTTCCACAATCTACGTTAGAGAGGTATGTCAAAATTGATGAGGAGCCCGAAGAAATTGTCATGGGAACACTTGGAAGGAAACCAGTAATGCCAGAAGAATTGGAAAAGGAGTTGGTGAAGCATTGTTTGGAATTAAAACAACATTATTTTGGAGTTACAAGAAAAGATATTTGTAAACTAAGTTTTGACTTATGCAAGAGAAATAATATAAAAAGCCCATTCAATACCTATAAAGAATGTACAGGATCAAAATGGCTTGCTGGTTTTCTAAAACGAAATCCTAAATTATCTTTCCGAACGCCGCAAGGAATATCATATGCCCGAGTAAAATCTTTTACTAAAGAAAATGTTGCAAGCTTTGATATTTATAAACCACTATTAGAGAGAGTGAACAACGATCCTAGTCGTATTTTTAACTGCGACGAAACGGGCATTACGATAGTGCAACATAAGCATCAGAAAGTCATTGCAGTGAAAGGAAAGAAACAAGTTGCGGCCCTCTCGTCTGCAGAACGAGGATCCCTTATGACAGTCGTTATGTGTTTTAGTGCAACGGGTTTGTATATACCTCCGTTAATAATTTTAACTAGAACTAATGAATGGCATGCCTCCTGGCTCCACCCATGCTTACCACCCATCAGGCTGGATACAGCAAGAAATATTTGTACAGTGGTTAAGACATTTTATCAATCATGCGAACCCAACAAAGGATAATCCAGCTGTTTTGGTCCTAGATGGCCACTACACTCACACCAGGAATCTAGAAGTCATAACTGTAGCAAAAGAAAATAATGTTCATATTGTGTGTTTACCGCCGCATTCAACCAATAAAATGTAACCGTTAGATGTTGATTTTATGTCTCCGTTCAAAACATTTTATGCTCAAGAGATTACTACATGGTTGAAACAAAATCCGGGTCGTGTTGTAACAGTTTATCAAGTAGGAGAGCTTTTTGTAAATGTTTACATGAGAGCTGCTGTTCTAGCTACGGCGGTTAATGGATTCCGAAAAACAGGCCTTTTTCCTGTCAATCGAAACATTTTCACAGAAGATGAGTTTGTAGCTCAATCGTTAAATGCAGATATTTTTCCACACGAAGATCTTCCAATCCCAGCGTTACCGGTGGAAGGGATAGAAGAGCCTCTTCATGTAACCCCCCCAAAGGTATCACCCGCCGAATTGTTACCCGTTCCAAAAGTATGCCAAAATATCACAAAAAAGAAGAGGTCTAATACTGGCAAAGCTGCAATTGTCACCAGCACGCCTTACAAAGAAGAATTGGAAACCAGTTTGGCTAAAAGAAGTGTTGCTTCTACATCTAAAGTCGTAAGAAACATCACATCCAATGTTGGCAGTCGGAATAAATCGGCCAGCAAAAAATAACTTGGAAAGAAAAGGAATAAAAAACGGAAAGTTTCTTCATCATCCTCATCAGGGTCTGAAGTGGAAGTGACTTTAGATGATGGGGCGAGTCACCATTTACCGAAGGTGAAGATGATGCAGAGTGCATATTTTGCAATGATCTCTTCTCGAAGGATTCTGCTGGCGAAAAATGGATTCGCTGTGTCCTATGCCTAAAATGGTCCCATTCAGTGTGCTGGGAATAATGAAACTATATTTGCGATTGTATCTAAATAATATATAGATAGGTATGTGTTTAGTACCTAGGTATTGTTTTCTATATATACTACTTGAATAAACGTCTATTTATGTGGCTATATTACTTATACCCCATAATAGGAACACTAGTTGCCTAATATGGGATTTGCAGTAAATGCATTTAGTTTATGTATTTATTGTTATAAATAAATAAATCATTATTATTCAATATCTAACTGATAGCGGATAAAATGAAGTATATATATCCATATTTACAGTTTGCTAGAACAAATTTTTGTATGTTTTTTTTTGATACCTAAAAAAGGGCCCCGTATTAGGCGGCTTTCCTCTGTTATTCAGGAAGCACTGCACAAGAAATAATGGGCAGGTTTGCTTCTTCCTTTGAAAGCAGGCCAATTCCATCAGAAAGTACGATTATACGTACTGTTCCTAAATTTGAAAGATGTGCATGTTTAAATAATTATAGAAAATGCAGTAGCATTGATGATAATGATGGTGAGCATCCTGGTCGTAACTTAAACGAAGGGCGCGAACTGCAAGAAGTTGCAGTGTGTAGTTTAGCAGAAACTAATTTCCCGTGCAATAGTACAAAAATTGTTGAAGAAATGAATATTGAGCCAAGAACAGTTCACAATTTCTTGAAAAGGAATAAATACCGTTGCTATAAGTTGCAATGCAAACTACGCAAGACGTTTTTGACTAACCGTATTATGGTTAAAGTGGAAAAGGTACTATTAAATATCCTCTTCGCTCACCTGATATCGCGCCGAACGACTTTTTTGTTTGGGGACGTATCCCAAAAAATATATGGGCACAGGTATGAACGTGCTAACAATCTGGACGAACTTCGTGTCAAGATTACAGACTCTTTAAACAACGTCGCCCAAGAAATGATAGAAAACACCCGAACTGAATTTTATCACAGATTGAGTTACTGCCTTGCGCAAGGTGGAGGTCTTTGCGAAAATCTTATAGAGTTTTAAAAAAAGTGTATTCTGTTCATTTAAAAAAATAGTTGGTTTTTCAATAAGAACTATAATGCTAAAGTTAAACCTTAAACTTAAGTTACACTATGAATGTAAATGTTAATATTCTTGTTTGTAGCTCTCGTAAGCTTCTTCTTGGTTCTTCTTACGAGAAGTAATCGAACTATGTCGTAAATTCGCAATTACAATAAACTTCGATGTTTGAGGTATTATCATTTAATGTTTAAGTGTAAAGTATTTACTTAATAGTTTCAAAGAATACGCGACTTTTCAACATCATCTTAATTGCTTTAGTTTGCTTAGAAATGTTGAAGCTAGATTGAAGGAGACTTAAGTAGTTCATATTTTGTGCCTACATGCAAATATGTACAAGTGGCAACATCGGTAAAGTTATCTCTCTCACACTCATATAATGCTTATTGGGTTTCTTTCTAGCTCATTATAAGTCAGACCCGCAATAATGTTTTTCCATACCTGTATATAAACGTTTGTAAAAGCCGGTGAAACATTTATGTGGAAGATTTTGAAACCGAAGCTCTAAATTCATCACTATTAAAACGAAAATGTTGGTATCGCTACGTAGATGACAAGTTCGTTATTTGGCCGCACAATTTACACTCTTTAAATCAATTTTGGATCACCATAACAAAATTTATCCTAATATCAAATTTACAATGGAAATTGGAGCAAATAATTCTATGGCATTCTTCGACACCTTAATTGCAAAACTTCCTAAAGGCAAATTTAAATATAGTCTATATAGAAAACCTAACCATACTGGACGATATCTACATGCCGATTCTCACAATCGTCGCAGTCAACTACAAGCGGTTATAAAATCATTCGTTTATAGGTCAATCCTTCTAAATGATGAAGATTCCAAGAAACATGGACTCAAAGAAATTACTCAAATTTTAATACAGAGTGGTTATACAAAATTGAAAATTGGTGATGTGATAAAAGAGATTAAAATTTTCAGTTTACAACCTACACCTGCAACGACTAATTCAGAAACTAGAAGACACCTTATATTGCCTTACATCAAAGGTGCTATAGATTATAGAATTGCTAAACACTTCCCTAAATCTCATTTTCGAGCAGTCTTCCAACCATGCAAAATTTTACATGAATCCCTACAGACGTATTTATGCATGGTGGGATTAAGGATGGGTGTGGTCAGGATAGGATCGGAAGGAACAGAGTTAGGGTTCTGAGCATTTGCCTAAGTAGCCGCACATGCTGTGTATATGCAGCAATGACCATGCCGCTACATGTGTATGAGGAAAACCCCCTGAAAAATTCTCATACAAGGTAGACGGTAACGGGAATCGAACCATTTCCTCCCGAATACTAAGAAGATCGTGTCACCACTGCACGACTAGTTCGGTACGTCCTCAAGTCGTTGAATTGTACTTATAGTTTAACTATTAATACACGAAATACTCCGAAAATGAACATTTTAATTAATAATACTCGTACAAGACTCGATCTTACAAATATATATATATATATATATATATATATATATATATATATATATATATATATATATATATATATATATATATATATATATATATATATATATATATATATACAGGTGTGGCAACTGTCTGGATTTGGTGGATAATGTTTGGGATATGGAAAATAAATAAAAATTGTTTATATGAAAGTTGTTCATAGTCAAGTTTTCTATCACGTAAACATATTTTGAGTATACAGGGTGTTTCGTGCAACCCAGGCGCAACCAAACTTTTTATTTTAAATGGAACACCCTGTATATTATTGCATATTCTGATTCTTCGTTTCATTTTAGATCAACTTTATGTATCACAGGTAAGGTCTAAAATGGACTGTTTCCGAGTAATTCGATTTTTTTCTAAAAATTTGTGTAAAATGGTACCGAAGACAGGGGGTATCAAATAGAGAGCGCCGAATTTTAAAATCTTCAAACTTACGTAACTCCGTTTTTTTAAATAGAACCCTAACATTTTTTAATTTTTTAATTCGTTTTTAAATTGTCTATCAAACATCCATTATATTCCCTATACCAAACTTTAACCGTTTTATTGTTATTTTCTTTAAGTTTTAATATTATTTTAACAATATTTGCTATGTACGACGCAGTAGTCATTTAAACAAATCAAAAGGAAATGGAAAATATTTAGTCCCTAAAAATTGTCAAAAATAGAATTAAGGGTTTAAAGAAATATGCAAAATTATACTAACGAAAGGTTCAAAGTATCTGTTCGACGTGGGCGCCTTCGTTTTGTAAACATAAACGAATTCGCTCGCGAAAAGCTATTTGTACATGCGCTAACATTTCTGGCATAATCGGTCTGAAAGCCTGTATTATGCGCAGTTTCATGTTGTCATAAGTAGTAGGTGGTTTCTGATACACCAGATTTTTCACATAATCTATCTATCTATCTATCTATCTATCTAAGGGATTTAAATTTAGCGATCGTGGCGGCCAAGCAATCGATCCCCCTCTTCCTATCCATCGTTCATAGAATCGTTCGTCTAATGTCTCGAAACCATACTGAAGTGCGCAGGTGCGCCATCCAGTTGCAGCCACATGTTTTGTCTTATAATTCTAATAATTCATTTAACGTGGTATATAAGAAATTGTGAAAATTTTGACCAGTCAGAGAGCCATTAAAGAAACGTGTGGCAATAATCCGAGTACCATTTATTCTACCCCAAACATTAATAAACCACTTATTTTGTCTAGGACATTCCATAACCATATGCGGATTTGCATCGGAATAATAATGATAATGATGTCCATTAACTAATCCATTATTATGAAACGTAGATTCATCTGTCCATAAAACGAATTTGTAAAATTGGGGTTTCGTTCGAAGTTTATTCATCGACAACTGACAGAAATTTGCACGTGCCTCATAATCGGTTGGTAGTAGTTCCTGATGGAGTCACACTTTATATGGATGGAAATGGTTTTTCTTTAACATTCGATCAACTGATCTAGAATAAATTCCCAAATAAGAACTTAATATCCGTTGACTAACTTGTGTCATCAATAACTGCAGCCAACACCCATTATTCATTTTTTCATTTGTCACTGCTTTATCTCGGTTACGAGTTGTGTATTTTACATTACCTGTTGAAACAAATCTTTCTAATGTCCACTGAAAATGTTTTCCTATGGGTGCCTTCTATCTGAGAATCTTTCTTTATAAATTCTTGATGCCAATAAACAATTTTTTTGGACAAGGATAAAAATCATTTCATCTGTAGATAAATTCATTTTGAAAAAAATTTTGATCACCAAGAGATATGCCAATTAAAAACCTTAATAACGTATGGAAAACTGAGAGTTACTTTCATGTGTTTTTTATTTGTTTAAACCTCTACCACGTCGTATAAAAGAAAAATTGTTAAAATAATGTTAACACTTAAAATAACAATAAAACAGTTAAAGCTAGGTATACGGAATGTTGTGGATGTTTGATAGACAATTTAAAAATGTATAAAAAATGTTAGGGTTCTATCTAAAAAAAACGAAGTTACGTATGTTTGAAAATTTTAAAATTCGGTGCTTTCTATTTGGTACCCCCTGTCTTAGATACCATTTTCCACAGATGGAAAAGTTCCGTCGATTCTGAAGGTTCAAACCGCACCTCTGTAAGTTACACAGTTCCTGAGATATTCGATTTTTTAAGACTGCAACAGACGTCAATTTGTACAAAAACAGTCGAATTACTCGGAAACAGTCTATTTTAGACTTGACTATGAACAACTTTTGTATAAACAATTTTTATTTATTTTCAATATGAGAGCCATTATCTACCAAATACAGACAGTTTCACACTATATATATATATATATATATATATATATATATATATATATATATATATATATATATAAAAGATTACCGTACACTTACTCATGAACACTTAACTAGACACAAAGAAAAAATTCAAACGAAACAAATGCGTTTATCGAAATCTAGAGATGGGCCCAACTACTATGCAATTAAATTTTATAATGTGCTACCGACCGACTTTAAAACTCTCCAGATTGCGGTTTATAAAAAACGATTAAAACATTTTTTACTAGCAAATGCGTTTGACAACGTTGAAGACTTTTTATCTACAAATTTTGCTTTTATAGCTTAATAAATATTGTTATATTTTGTTAACTCAATGTATGTCTTCTTAATAATGGCCTTTTACACCATATTTATGTTACAATGGATTTTAGATTTTTTTTTCTCTCTTAAATTTTAAGATACCTGTTCAAATTTTTTATCCACAAATGTTGTAATGCTTTGTGAAACAATAATTTGTTTGACAAGAATGCAGTTCATTCTGGACTGTTAAATGCAACAGAAGAATGAACTGCGTTCCCATAATTAGTAACTTAAGGGAGTAGTTTGTCATAACCTGAAATTATACTCAACTAATATTGGACGTGTGTAAATACTAATTGTATACATAGCACTAATTAATAAATAAAATAAAAAAAAAAAAGTATATATATATATATATATATATATATATATATATATATACAGGGTGAATCTTATCTAATCCGCCAAAATTAAAGGAGTACTAGAACCATCATTCTAAGCAAACAAGTTCATATGTAGGTGGGTCCGGAAATGCTTTGATTCCGAGATACAGGGTGTCAAAGTTGAAAAAATAAATCGCGTTTTATTCAATATCTTTCGACTGTTTCGAAATAATTTCATGAAATTTTTTATATGGGGTTTTTTTGAGATGACAAATTCAAATCTTTTCTGCTAAAAAAAGTGAAGTTGCTAGAGCAGACACACAAGTAAACAAGTAAGAATCCCTATTGTTAAACCTGTCAAAAGAATACCCTCCGAAAATGTGTATGCATCATGAGTTTTAAATGCGTTTTTCTCGGAAAGGGTTGCTCCTAGCGACTTCACTAAATATACCTTTTTTTAGCAGAAAAGATAGGAAGATCGATGGTATACAGTGTTGCACAAAAAAATTGCGACGATTTAAAGGGGTCGAAATGGTTGCCGCTGGCGCCCTCTAGAAACCACAACTAAATGGACCACAAATTTAAGTTTGTCATCCCAAAAAACCCCTACATACGAAATTTCATGAAATTATTTCGAAACAGTCGAATGATATTGAAGAAAACGCGATTTCTTTTTCAACTTTAACACTGTATCTCGGAATTATATATGAACTTATATATATAATATATATATATATATATATATATATATATATATATATATATATATATATATATATATATATCTATATTCACATTGCAGACTCTTTTCTCTTGCATATACAGGGTGGTCCATTTTGCTATACCAAATAGAACATACTTAACACTTTCAACAGATATCACAATAAAATTCAATTTACAATAGAAGAAGAGGCAAACAACGAAATGAATTATTTAGATTTAACATTAATTGAAATAAATAACAAAATAAAAACAAAATGGTTCACTAAAAAACCTGGTCAGGACGATATGTCAATTTTGAATCTAATCATCCAAATACACAAAAAAATAGCATAATTATAGGAATAGTAGACAGAGTTTTAAAACTTACAAACCCCTAGTACAGACCAGACATGCTAAATAAAATAAGAATAATATTAGTCAAAAATAATTATCCACTACATAAAATTAATAGTATCATTAAAAAAGAACAACAAGACTATATAATGCCAAACACACAATACGCAATTAAAACTATTAACAACACAGAATAGCATTACCATATGTACCTCATCTAACGGAAAAAATAAAATGAAATTTAAGCAAATACAATATTGAAGTTAGTAATAAAGGTTATAATACAACAAAATCAAAATTTTTTACAAAATTAAAAAGAAAGACGCCTCTCACAAAAAATGCTGTTATATAAAAAATACCATGCGGAAATTGTGAAAAATGCTACATTGGAAACACCACGCAATTACCATGTAATAGAATTAATGGACATAAATACACAAAAAATTGTACAACGGCACTAAGAAAACATGAAAAAAATTGCAATCACTTCTTTGATTATAATAATACAAAAATTTTAGATCAAGAAATAAATACTCAAAAAAGATAAAGAAACTTTGTATATAAATGTCCACAAAAATAACACAGTAAACGGTAAATCTGACATAGACAATGTATCAAAATGTATTACAACTTATTGACTTCTATTTCACTTTCAAAAATTGAAACATATTACTCCATCTATATTATGAATTTTAACTATACAGGGTTTTCCACGGTAGGCGTTCGTTAGAAGTTTATGTGGTTAGAAACAATTTAGAAATCTGAATTTTTGGACTTCAGGGTTATTTAAGATTCTCTTTCATTCTAAAATATTTTCAAGGTCATGTTACTTCCGGTTATACCGGAAGTCGCCACTAACTTCCTTATTTTAAATGGAACACCCTGTATATTATTTTATTTTTAGATTCTTGAAAAAATTTTAGGATAAGTCTTATAAGGGTTTCCTATACCTTTTTTCAACTGTTTCTTAGATATCTTCATTTTTTCAAAAATTTTGAAAGATGTAACCTTATTTTCAACACTGTTTGTCTTACTTATCTTTGACTGATGGAAAGTGCTTCTGGAGTAGACTATACTTTTGAAATACTCATTGAGAATTGATTTATTGCATACATGGTGTTCAAAATTTGATGAACTATTAAACAATTTTCAAAGTTGAAAAACTTTGTTAATTCAAATGTGACACCCTGTATATTATTGGACGAATAGATGCAGCATTTAATTATGCATCGTTTGGCTATAACATTACCTATACCTATTATCGACAATTTTCTTGTTAATTAATATTTTCTACTTTAATGTGATTTTTGACAGAAACTGAAATGTTTTTCAAAATAAAATGAACTTAATTCAAACTACACAAATTCTATTTTATTAAAATAATGAAATAAAACAAGAAGATAACAAAATTGAGAGCATAATAACAAATGAAAAACATAAAACAATTATTTGAACATAACTAGAAGAAAAGTGATAAAAAAGATAAAATGAATCATTACAAATGTTCCACATGACTTAATTGATTTAATGTCAAATCAGTATAATTTAAGTGATTTTGTAATTTTTTAAGTACTGTTTATAATGGAATGTATTCAAGAATATTCTAACAATGATTTATTAAATTTGTTTTACACGCATGGTGAATGTGGACGAATTGTTAGGCGAACATGCAGGTTGTTTAACGAACGGTATCCACACCTACCATTAATGACAGCTGGAAAATGTGCAAGAATTGAAGCTCGATTTATTGCAACTGGAAGTATAAGGGCAACTCGAACGCATTTAAAGCCAGTAATAGATAATGAAGTTAACGAGGTGAACGTGTTAGCTTATTTTCACGCTTATCCACGAACTTCAATTACAGCAGCTGCACTGGATTTGGATATTTCACAAACATCAATCCACAGAATATTAAAGAAGTATAAAATGCATCCTTTTTCGGTAATAACTGTGCACGGATTACATCTTGGTGATCAGGCACGACGAGTTAACTTTTGTGAATTTATTCTTGTACAAATGACCGAATATCCGAGATTTCTTCATAACATTATTTGGACCGATGAATCAAAATTCAGTAGATAAGGAATTTTCAATCGCCGAAATAATCACTACTGGTCACAAGATAATCCTCATGTAACAAGAGAACGTAATCACCAGTTCCAATTTAGTTTTAACGTTTTTTGTTTAGTTATGGATAATAGAGTGGCAGATCAAGTGTACGATGAAAATTTGAATGGGACGAGATATCTTGAAATTCTCCGTGGATTTGTTATGGATTTTCTAAATACTCTACCTGCATGTGACAGGGCAAACAGTTGGTATCAGCTGGATGGTGCTCCCGCACATTCCACTATAGCTGTACACCAACAGTTGACATTGATGTTTGAAGATCGGTGGATTGGCCCACAAGGACCTTGGAACTGGCCACCAAGATCACCCGATTTGACGCCCCTGGACTTTTACCTCTGGTGTCGTATAAAAGAATTAGTGTACTCTAGGCCAGTTCAAACTAGAGAGGAATTGATAAATCGTGTTCACAATGCATTCAATAGTATGTGTCCACACGAAATTCGGCGATCTATTTCGCAAGGAGTATATGATAGAGTTATAAAATGCTTAAATCAAATTGGCGGTCATGTGGAACATTTGTAATGATTCATTTTATCTTTTTTATCACTTTTCTTCTAGTTATGTTCAAATAATTGTTTTATGTTTTTCATTTGTTATTAATCCATATGCAGTTCGTCGAAGACTTCCTTGTAGAGACCGCAAAACCTGGTCAAGGACCCGTTCTTCATTGTCGTTGCTACAAACTGTTCTTCGACGTCCTGAAGAACCCTTGCACAACAGACTACCAGTGCGACAAAATTTCTCAAAAATTGCTAACATTACGTTTTTACTGTGTGCAGCTTTATTAAATTGCTCCCGATATTTTACAAAAACTTGGATCATTGCCCCGTCCACTTCCGTATGAACGGAAATAATGTTCTACTATAAATACGTTTTCCTCAGTTGTCAGAACCATTTTCAGAATAGTTTTAGCACCAGCGTAACATTATTATGACAGTTAACGACAAACAAACAAACACAAGCCATTCAATGGCCCTTCAGATTTCGTTACGCTTATTTTGAATACCGTATATATATATATATATATATATATATATATATATATATATATATATATATATATATATATATATGATATATATATATATATATATATGTTGTTGTGTGTGTGCGCGCGTGTGTTCATCCATGTTCTGTTGTATTGATAGGATTTAAGTAAGAACCTTCGTTCATTGAATGAAGTTTCGTTAAACTACCTTCCATTTCTCTACTTTTGCTGTCATAACTTTCTTTTTTCCGTTTCACTGGTTTTTCTGTGGATTTCATAAGAGTTCTTTGTGCATTGTTGGTTGACTGTTATTGTTTAATACGAATCTCCATGTACTCGTATTAGACAGTCTCTGGGCGTTGTCTTGGGTACTAATGCTGTTTTGTCATATTTCAATCTCTGAAAATTATCTTATTCTTCAACTGGATAGATGTTTTGCTGATGGTATCCTTCTGGTCTTACCAAAGTTGAGATTGTGTGATATGGATTGAACGTGTTGCATTGAAGATGATGCGGTGTTTTTCCTTACTGTTAATCGATGTTCTTCAAGCCTAGCAACGATTCCTCTGTTTGTTCGGCTTATGTACATTCGGTCACAGTCTCCACATGGAATCTCGTATATCCCTACATCTTCTAGGTTAATTTGGTTTTTTGGGTTAGGTATTATGGTTCCGGTCTTTTCATGCGATACAAATATCGTTTTTTTTATAATTCTGTTAATCTGATGTGTTATTCTTCTTATGTACGGTAGGAGTACCTTGTTTCACCTCTTTTTCTTCTTGCTTTCCTTCTTGGATTGGTCTTTTGGATAAATTTCGCGGTGACTCCGTTTTGGAATAAAGCTGGCTTTAGCGTTTTGATTTCTTGCTGCATGTTTCGACGGTTTGCAGTCGCTTTTACCTCGTAATTAGTGTTTTGCCACGTCCCGTAGATGCGCTGAGTAATGATGGGATTGAGCACTCAGGTACCTGTTGGTGTGTGTGTGGCATTTGTGTATACTGTGTCCTAGTTATTATCCATTTTTGTAGACTAACACGTCTTAAAACGGCAGCGTTCCATTGCATTCTATTTCTATTGTAAACTGTATCTTTTCGTGAATTCCATTTAGATAGTCCACATATCTTAACTATAACTTGGGTTTGTGACTTGCTGTCAACTGGAAATAGTGGTGAACCCATCGGTGCCCCTTCTCCTTGGTTAAGTGTTTCATTTTTAATTAGGTTTATAAAATGGCTCAAATGTTTACTGGCTTTTCAGCATTCGTTTTCAGCTATTTGGCGACGTATCTTGCAAGTTATTGTGAAGGTATTCCGAGTAAACTCACTAATGGTCTCAGTGGTTTCCCAGATTTGTGAATCTTTGGAAACCCATAAAAATTTGATCATTTCGATAACTTCTCACGTGGCTTAAGCTCTTGTTGAATTTTTAAGATTGATCTTGGTATTCTTATTTTCGTTTTGTCGTTCTCCCCAAATATCGTGTAGGATCTGTCTCGACCTTTTGGTATGCTCGGTCTTGAAGAAGACGGTTTATCTTGTTATTGTAGTCTTCGACATCTATAACGAATATGGCGTTTACTTTTTCTACGGGTAACTATTACGATGTCTGTGTTTCTCCTCAAAGTTTTTAATCCCTTGACCTCCTCTTCAGTTAAGTTACTCTTAGGTAGTTTGACATTCCTCAGTCCTCTGGTCGCCTCTTGACGTATTATTTCCAATCTACATATACATGTGTAGGTATAGAAGGTTATGCAATCTAATGTTATTCATTAACGTTAAATCCACTTATTGGCTTATTTTACATCGTTTGGCAAAGTTTTGCCAAGAACGGTATGTGCGCAACGCGTGTGTGAATGTTAGTATCCACAATAACTCCAAAACGACAACACGTACGTACTTCGAACTTCGTATTTAAGCTTGTTCCTACTTCTCCTGGACCTAATTAGGTTTTTGTATATTTCAAATATATAAAAATACCAACATATAGGTCTTAAACATATCGATCAATTCTGTTCTGTCATTTTTTTAGACGAAACGTAAATTATCGGCAAAAAATTAGTAGAATTTAAGTGTTAGTTTAAATATTTTCAATATCAGAATAATCATTAATTTTGTAAGAAAACGTGTTGGCCCAGAAAACGTTGTCCTGCCGTTATATATAACATTTTATAATAAAACACAACACAAAAATTGCGTAAATTGGAAAATAATAGGAAATAATAATAATATCAGATTCTAACATAGCAAAGAACCACGAAAAAGACAAAATAAATATATTATGCAAATTTGACGAATCGTCAAGTCGTTTAAGTTATGCAAACACGCAAACGCACCAACGATTTATATATATATATATATATATATATATATATATATATATATATATATATATATATATATATATATATATATATATATATATATATATATAGTATGATGCATGTAACATACTGCATTCAGTTAGTAGTTACATGTCACTACTTCTGCTTACTTAACCCATTTTATTTAGCATAAATTTTGAACGAAGATTACAATTTAGAGAGAAGTTTATGTATAAATGTAAACGTAAAAGTACATAGTGATGGTACACAGTGTAAATGAATTTAACATAATATATATATATATATATATATATATATATATATATATATATATGATATATATATATATATATATATATATATATATATATATATTGATGTATATATACTAATAATAATAAACCATTTATTGAATCCAATTTTAAAACACAAGAGGTTATAAATTATACAATAAATGTTAAAAGTAGAGTAGATATGAATATTATAAACTAACTTAAAAGAATTAAATTATAAGCATGTTTTGTACAAATTGTGAAACTAAATCATATATTGATTTGTTATTTCCACATTTTGTGCATGTAACAACTTATCTTTGCTGTGCTATGCTATTATTTGAAAGGATAAAAGTTTGATAGGGCACTGTTTGAAGTTCTACGTAAGATAATATCTAGGTGTTAACCGAAAGTATCGAGTTAATATCATACGGTGTTAAAGAAGAGGTAATTTTTTTTATTCTGCCCATAAAGCCCTTATGTTATTAGACTCAGTAATATCGATTTTATGTGTATTAAGCAAGAAATTGTTAACTAAATGTAGATGGTTTTCAAAATATTATTGACTGGCACTTTTGGATATGTCAGATTTGTACGCACATGGAGATACTTTGATTGTCGTGTTATAGTCATGCTTAGCATAGTGAAAATGTAGTTTGAATCCATTTTTAAACAAATAACGAGCGATAGATACGATGTACAGTTGTATTATGGTATGGACACCGGCTTAACGACATACTAATTCACTGCAGTATCTCTTAGGTTTGTGCAACATTGTTCTTAATAGTAACTTTTGAGCAATTATTAATTTATTTAATTGCTTTTTTGCAGAACCACCTCACACCAAAATGTCATATTGAAGTAATGATTGTGCAAATCCAAAGTAAATAATTTTTATTGATCTAAAGTGCATATAATTCTTCAAATTATTGAATAGGTAGATCAGCGATCTAATTTTATTGGGTGTGTATTTAATATGTTCGTGCCACCTAAGATGACAATCAATGATCACACCCAGATATTTTATTTCGCTAACCCGGTCTATACTAGTACTACAATCGCATTATATCATGTTACAGTCAATATCGTGATGAGTATGTTACTTACTATTTTTAATTAAGACATGTTTTGTTGAATTTTAGATTTTTCAGATACGTCTGAAGCGACAAGTACCACATCATCAGCAAATGAAATTATTATAAATATAGATTTAGCAAATCCTTATGTATAATTTGAAAAGTAGCGCCCTAGGACAGTGCCTTGAGGTATCACATTTACTGCCCTTATACTTTAATATATATATATATATATATATATATATATATATATATATATATATATATATATATACATATATTATGATAGATAGATCAAACTAAGTCTAAAATTAATTATATAGGATTGAAAATGCTTAAATTGTATTATCGGAATTTTATAGAGGTGGATTTGGAATTTTTAAATTAGCATCTATTGTCTATTAAAGTCTATCTGACATAAAGATTACTGTTTTGTTGTTGGAATGTTGCCGATTTTCGTTATGAGCGTTATAAGTAAGGTTGCATAATTATCCTAAAAATTGTTATTAACATTATTTCATTTCATTTAAATTCCACTTTGTAGTCGGAAGGTTCCACATCAGATATTTTGTTTTTCTGTTGTTAGCCTTGCGTCTGAATCTTGTTGCTTGATTCCAAATGGAAATCTAATAGCCGTTTGTTTATATTATCGAAATCTTTTCTCCTTAGTAATAACATAGCTTTTCCTAATATGTTGCCAATTTTGTTGTTCAGTTGGTAAATCTTAGTTACATACAATTTAGTACAATCCGTTCCTCCCTGCGTCGTGTTAGAAACGTTATATTACACAGTAGTCTGCTTTTATTCGAACGTAACTTTTGTTGTTTTGAATTTTTTAAAATTTTACAAAATTGTTTCAATAGCTTCAACAATTTTAATAGATAACATTACTACTGACGAAGATAACTGTAAGTGTTATGGAAACGTTTAGCTAGTATAACCTCAATATACAAATACATTATTAAAAAACCCAAAAACCAAAAAAGATAAGTATTTAATACCTATGTGTAATAATGGTGAAAGTTTACATTTTCATATTAATTATGTTGTATTTGAGATAGACAATATATATATATATATATATATATATATATATATATATATATATATATTGGAATGGATTAATAAATGGGGATAGGGATCAAGGGAATTTAGTTATATTTAATTTGAGGTAAATTTAAATGTTGTATTTATTATATTTCACCAGACTAGCTCAAAATCTCATATGGGGATAGGGATCAAGGGATTTAGTTGAAGATAATAATTTTGTAGTATAAGAAATATCCTATATGTAATTGAATTTAAAGTATAAAATTTGCTCTGAATACAATTTGCTTTCAAACGCATGCGTTAATGAACTTAAGTGAAAAATAAAGTAAAGCTGTCAAAAATGTCAAATGATTAATTTAGAAACTTTAATGTTTGGATTAAAATGAAAATTTAGAAAAAGAAAAGGAAATAATTAGCTTCACAGGTGTTTACACAAGTAAATAATTGAAATTCTTAATTAATAACATACATGTAACAAATATAAATTGCAGGAAATAACAATAAACAGGGTTATAAAATTTAAGACTCACATATACAGTCCTTCCTGTCGATAGAATGATGTCTTCAAAACTTCAGCTGGATGCAGGCAATGTTCACTCGGCTACAGTTGTTACCAATATCCAACTGCTATCTCGGTTCTCGAAGACACCAACTTCCAGGCTTATAGGTGTTTTCTTTCAAAACGGCAACTCCAAACACTTATTTATCACGGTAACTTTTATTTAAATGGTTTTAAATCTTTATAAGTGATATCGTTTAAAATGTATTTTAAGTATCCAAGATTTTGTTAACACACTTTTATTTTAATTACCGAAAATAATATTTATTTAAGAGGAATTGTCCGGAGAAATAAAACAAACTTTGACCAAATAAAATGGAATTTAATTTGGTATATAAGAATTATTTTAAATTGGAAAACACGTAAACAAATCTTCACAAAATCGTAACATCAATTAATCGTACAGAATTATTTTATTAAAACGACAGGTATCGGTGACCGAACTATTTAATTTTAACCGACAATACAAAAACAAGTGCTCTCGAAATTATTCGTAACGTAAAATTTCTCGACGATAATAAATTAGGTTATGTAATCACAAATTTTACAACACTGTTTTAATTTTTCACTTTTGAACAAATTCTAGAGAGAGTGATTTCCTGAGCGCTTGCTTTTATATGTTTCTGGTTGCTACAGAAATTTCAATTTTTTACAGCCATATTGCAAAATTTACAATGGATGTGATTGGAGGAACAAATTACGAATTGTACATAAATGGAATTTTGGCCGTAACTTTCTTATACATGGTCGGAAATGAAAATTAAAACGGAAATGAAACTACGTGAAATTTTGAATAAAAGGACACCTAACAAGCAATAATTCTTAACACTAATAAACGAAATAACTTAATCTAATCAAAATAAGCTTTTAACTATTTACACTTACAAGCTACACTAAAATTACTTGCAAAATGGAATTCTGAGGACAATTTACATAAGAAAACATATCTTTTATGTTCGAAACATTTAATTTAATGAAAATTTTAAGCTTTTGTAAATTTGTCTAGAATTCACCTCAGATTTAGCATAATTTTGCGGATAAAACGCTGTATCCTTATAAAAACTTATTCATATTGAGAAAGAACATCTATTATTTGCTTTAAGAGCAAAACTAAATCTAATAATGTGGAAAAATATAAAATTATGTGAAAACCTAAAATTTACAACGTAACCAAACTTAAATCTAAAATGAAATTAATTCATATTAAAAATGTTTTTAACACTTAAAATGTTATGTTTAAGGTTTGTACTACTTGTCTTTATTGTTCTCACTACTTATTTGCAATGCATAATGTTATTCAGTTTTTCAACTTTGAAAATATGTGTTATAGTTCATCTAAATTTTGAACACCATGTAAATGCAATTAAATCAAATTTGTCAATGAGTATTTCAAAAGTATAGTTCTTATGCTTCTGTCTACTCCAGAAGCACTTTCCATCAGTCAAATATAAGGTAATTGACGTTAAGCATTAGTTTCAATAAATTGTTTGAAAATATCAAGATATCTAGAAACATGTTGAAAAAGGTATTGTAAACCCTTATGACTTCCTAATAATTTTTGTCAAGAATTCCAACAATAATAAGTCAATTATCAGGGTGTTCACATTTAAATAAGTGAAGGTTAGTGCACTATCCGTGTATAATTTCGAAGATAAACATGATCCATTGAAAATTTTTAGAATTGCAAAGAGAATCATTGAATTACCCTTAAGTCCAAAAATTCAATTTCAAATGTTTCTAACCATAAACTTTTACAACCTACTGGAAAACCCTTATATATTTATTAACCAATATTTCTAACAATATTAGTTAAAAATACCATACTATAATTTTAAAGTAAAATTCAGATTGCTCTTATTTACGAAACAAACGTAAAATTAGTAAGTTTATTTATTTTTAATATAAATATTTTAATCAAATGTCGTTTTAATAATTGACTTTAAAGTTTAGTTTATAATATCTAAATCTAAAATGCAATTCAGGTAGAATAAGAATTTATAATTCTTATATATATTTATTTATATATATTTATTATTTATTATTAACTTTATACTAAAAAAATCAATAAATGCAAATTCAGTACTATAATAAAGTTTAATAATCTTATATTATTCTAATATGATATTAATAATCAAAATTCTATATTTACTTTGATCAATCTACAAATTATGCAAACGTATAAATATAACTATTATTTATCAATATATATATATATATATATATATATATATATATATATATATTAATATATATAATATATATATATATTATAAAATATCAACTTCAGTACTACTAATAGAAATTTATAATTGCTTATATATTATTAATGTAATTAGTTTGTAACTATTTCATAAAATTCTATTAGTAATTTTGATAAATGCTTACAAATTAGTAGAATAGTTTAATATATAACTAGTTTCACTATAAACTAATATTATATATATATATATATATATATATATATATATATATATATTAATTTCCAAAAAGGTACTATATTTTGTATCGTTTGTCTGATTTTCATACTGACAGTTAATTGCACAATATTCCTCAATTTTGCGTTAATTGTTATATTATTTAACTTATTAAGGATATATTCAAACTCTTTTAAATACCCACTAACAATTACTACTGTTTAAAATTCTTACATTCACGTTCTTTCAAAATGAATTTATCATCTGATAAACCACACAATGATTAAGTCTCTAAGTTTGGTTCTAAGTAAATTATGAACACAACTTTATTAATTTCTTTAATTTTTATAAGTAAAGTTATTTTTGCCGCAGTTCTGAATATCTATTGGTGCATCATCAGAGCGGACTACTAACTCTTTCAATATACCTCAAATGTATGCACAGATGGCGTAAGGTCAGGTGAATGTGAAGGGTAATCAAGTTCCTTCACAGAAATTATTCTGTTTCAAAATGCTTGCAGAAAATCAATAGCACTGTAAGTGGTTTTCTACAATGAAGTCAGCTTCAAATCCAAGAAGTCGATTTGTTTGTCTATTGATATAACGATTTAGTGAACATGACTTTCGTCTAAAACCTATTTTTGAATCGTTATCTTCATAATACTAGGACAATCTCAAAAATTTTAACTTGAATGTCTGTCCACAGCGTTAGTTTGCGTTTGATACTTGGATAACACCTTGTTTGACATCGATGCAGTCCAAGTTATTCAGTTTTAGTAAATTTCGGAAAATCATATTGGTAGAATGAATATCAGTTTTTTTGTTTTATAATCGGAACGACCAAAATTACCAGTCTAGTAGATAAAATGTTAAATAAAACTTTTATAAGTATTAAGTTTATAAAAAATTAGTGTCCAGAACAGATCATCCAAATGCGTCATTTTTAAATAGAACACCCTGTATATAAATACATGATTGAAAGCTTATTTACTAAGCTTTCTAATGATATCAATTGTGGTAGTATTACTTATTAATAGGTAAAAACCTAAAAACAAATATGTCGATAGTCATGCGTAATAATGAATAAATGTGTAAGTACCTACATTTAATATTTAATAAACATAAAACCAAAATAAACAAATTAATTGATCTTAAAAAAATAATTATTTCAATAAATGTTCGAAATGTCTCCCATTTTGTTCGATGCATTTTAGTGCCCGATTCCTTATAGAATCCCTAACTCCTGCCGGCATATTTGGTGAAATGGAGTTAAATGCTTCTATTATTCTCACTTTCATATCTTCTTTAGTTGTCGCACTTTGCTTTTAACATATCCTCACAGAAAAAAATCACAGGGAGTTAGGTCCGGTGATCTGACAGGCCAATGTACCGGTCCTCCTCTACCTATCCATTTATGTTGGAACTGTTCACTCAACCACTGACGAACAGGTAACACATAATGCACCGAATCACCGTCGTGTAGGTACCACCTATCATTTAAAACATGTGGTACATTTTGCAAACATTGCCTTAAATAATTTTGAAGACAATCTAGAAACACAGCACTAGTTAATATCCTGTTAAAAAAAGTAGGGACCGATAACATAATCGTCGATAATACCACCCCAGACGTTTAGTGACCATTTCTCTTGGGAAGTGGTTCTAAACAAATGAAGATTTTCATCTGCATAATAATCGAAATTGTGACAATTTACCGTCCCATTTTTATGAAAAGTACATTCATCTGTATAAAGTAGTTTCCAAAAATTCCGTTCAGTATTAATCTTATTATTTATCCATCTGCAGTATTCCATTCTGTGATTGTAATCTGGTGGTCGAAGTTCCTGATGTAACTGGTAATGAAATGGATGAAATTTATTTTTCTTTAAAATACGTCGTATAGTTAGTTATTCGTGAAATTTCTACGTATTGACTTAATTGCCGTGTACTTATATTTCGATTTTCGACTGCAGCTGTTAAAACAGTAATTTCATTGTCTTCTGTTAAGACAGAAGCTGGTCTTCTATGTGTATTATATTTTATAGAACCCGTAGTATTGAATCTCGCTGCGGATATCGTTGAGCGTACACTCTGCTTGATAAAAAACAGTTATACTGGCATTCTCCCAAAATGTAAATCATTTCAATTAGTTCTTCACTAGAATAATTCATTTTAAACTTTTCCAAATATTCTTTAAAAAACAATAATTTTATAATAGCTTCAGAAATAATTATTGGCAATTGTTGTTTATTCTGAAAACTGTCAAGATTGTGTTGCGTTTCCTATTATACCATTGCTTTATACAGGTACCTATGTATTTTATAATTAAAGTAGTACCTAGTCATGAAAACAGGGCTACTAATACTACAATTGAGTATTTTTCAGATTAAAGTGCTAATTCTGTAAACCAGCGGTTTACAAATTTTTTTTATTTTTATATTTCTCTTGAAATGTTTAAGAAAACGAAAACAAAACGACATATTTTTTATTTTTACCTACTAATAAGTAATACTAGTTACCACAATTATGATATCATTAGAAACCTTATTGAATAAGCTTTCATATCATATATTTATATACGGGGTGTTCTGTTTGAAAAAATTAAGTTTGAGCTCTTTGAAAATGACACATTTGGATGATCTGTTCTGGACACCCTGTATATTTTTTATAAACTTAATACTTATAAAACTTTTAGTTAACATTTTGTCTACCAGACTGGTAATTTTTGTCGTCTCGATTATAAAAACAAAAAAACACTGATATTTTTTTTACCAATATTTTCCCGTAAATTTTACTAAAACGTGAATAACATGGCAACGCTGATGACTAAAGATGAGGTATCGTTGTAAAGCTTACAAAACAGTTTCTAAAAATGAAAAATATACAGGGTGTTCCGTTTAAAAATGTCGAAATTTTTTACCACGTATTTATGGAGCACCCTGTACACAAAAATAATTTTAAAAAGTAGCTCTCTTAGTCTCCAATAACATACCGTTGTTCTCCATGTTCTGTTGTTTGATAGGATTTAAGTAAGAATTCGTTGATTGAATGACGTTTCGTTAAACTACCTTTTTCTACTTTTGTGTCATAACTTTTTTTTTCCGTTTCGGTTTTCTGTGGATTTCATAAATTCGTGTATTGTTGGTTGACTGTTATTTTTAAAATACGAATCTCCATGTACTCGTATTAGACAGTCTCTGGGCGTTGTCTTGGGTACTAATGCTGGTATTTTCAATCTCTGAAAATTGTCTTATTCTTCAACTATAGATGTTTTGCTGATGGTATCCTTCTGGTCTTACCAAAGTTGAGATTGTGGATATATTGAACGTTTGCATTGAAGATGATGCGGTGTTTTTCCTTACTGTTAATCGATGTTCTTGCCTAAAGATTCCTCTGTTTGTTGGCTTATGTACATTCGGTCACGTCTAATGGAATCTCGTATATCCCTACATCTTCTATTAATTTGGTTTTTTGGTATTATGGTTTGGTCTTTTCGTGCGATATAAATATCGTTTTTTTTGTAATTCTGTTAATCTGATGTTATTCTTATGTACGGTAAGTACCTTTTTATCTTTTTCTTCTTGCTTTCCTTCTTGGATTGGTCTTTTGGATAAATTTGTTTTGCCACGTCCCGTAGATGCGCTGAGTAATGATGGGATTGAGCATTCAGGTACCTGTTGGTGTGTGTGTGGCATTTGTGTATACTGTGTCCTAGTTATTATCCATTTTTGTAGACTAACACGTTTAAAAACGGCAGCGTTCCATTGCCTTCTATTTCTATTGTAAACTGTATCTTTTCGTGAATTCCATTTAGATAGTCCACATATCTTAACTATAACTTGGGTTTGTGACTTGCTGTCAACTGGAAATAGTGGTGAACCCATCGGTGTTTCCTTGGTTAATGTTTCATTTTAATTAGGTTTATAAAATGGCTCAAATGTTTACTGGCTTTTCAGCATTCGTTTCAGCTATTTTTACGTATCTTGCAAGTTATTGTGAAGGTATTCCGATTAAATACTAATGGTCTCAGTGGTTTAGATTTGTGAATCTTTAAACCCATAAAAAATTGATCATTTCGATAACTTCTACGTGGCAAGCTCTTGTTGAATTTTAAATGGATCTTGGTATTCTTATTTTCCTTTTGTTTAAATATCGTGTAGGATCTGTCTCGACCTTTGGTATGCTCGGTCTTGAAAAGATTTATCTTATTTTGTAGTCTTACATCTATAACGAATAGGCGTTTACTTTTTCTAACTATTAATGTCTGTGTTTCTCCTCAAAGTTTTAATTTGACCTCCCTTCTTTTACTTTAGGTAGTTTGACATTCCTCAGTCCTTGGTCGCCTCTTGACGTATTATTTCCAATCTCCGTGTAGGTATAAATTATGCAATCTAATGTTATTCATTAACGTTAAATCCACTTATTGGCTCATTTTACATCGTTTGGCAAAGTTTTAAGAACTATGTGCGCGCGCCTTTTGAATTTATTCCCAATAACTCCAAAACGACAACACGTAACTTCCTTGTTTTAACCCCCCAAAAAAAATATAAAAATCCCTATAGGTCTTAAACATATCGATCAATTCTGTTCTGTCATTTTTTTGGAAACGTAATTTATCGGCAAAAAATTAGTAGAATTTAATGTTAGTTTAAATATTTTCAATATCAGAATAATCATTAATTTTGTAAAAAACGTGTTGGCCCAGAAAACGTTGTCCTGGTTTTATATATATATATATATATATATATATATATATATATATATAACATTTTTTAAAACAAACAAAAAATTTAAAAAATAATAGGAAAAATAATAATATCAGATTTCTAAAAAACCACGAAAAGAAAAATAAATATATTATGCAAATTTGACCGGAATCGTCAAGTCGTTTAAGTTTGTAAACACCAATATATATATATATATATATATATATATATATATATATATATATATATTATATGTATATAATAATCCTTTTATTAGTTTGATACAACAGTTACATGAAATTGTAAAATTACCTATATAATATGCATTGCATGTAACCAACTAAGTTCAGTTAGTAGTTACAAGTCACTACTTCTGCTCTTCCATAACCCATTTTATTTAGCATAAATTTTGAACGGAAGATTACAATTTAGAGAAGTTTATTGTATAAATGTAAACGTAAAAGTACATAGTGATGGTGGACACAGTGTAAATGAATTTAACATAATATATATATATATATATATATATATATATATATATATAATATAATAATAAAAATTTATTGCCAATCCAATTTTAAAACACAAGAGGTTATAAATTATACAATAAATGTTAAAAGTAAAAATGAATATTATAAAAACTTGAATTAAATTATAAGCATGTTTTGTTTGAAACTAAATCATATATTGATTTGTTATTTCCACATTTTTGCATGTAACAACTTATCTTTTTCTATGCTATTATTTGAAAGGATAAAAGTTTGATAGGGCACTGTTTGAAGTTCTACGTAAGATAATATCTTGTTAACCGAAAGTATCGAGTTAATATCATCCGGTGTTAAAAAGAGGTAATTTTTTATTCTGCCAAAAAGCCCTTATGTTATTAGACTCAGTAATATCGGTTTTATTGTATTAACAAAAAATTAAAAATGTAGATGGTTTCCAAAATATTATTGACTGGCACTTTTGGATATGTCAGATTTGTAACTGGAGATATTTGATTGTCGGTTATAGTCATGAGATAGTGAAAATGTAGTTTGAATCCATTTTAAACAAATAACGAGCGATAGATACGATGTACAGTTGTATTATGGTATGGACACCGGCTTAACGACATACTAATTCACTGCAGTATCTCTTAGGTTTGTGCAACATTGTTCTTAATGGTAACTTTTGAGCAATTATTAATTTATTTAAGTGCTTTTTTGCAGAACCACCTCACACCAAAATGTGATATTGAAGTAATGATTGTGCAAATCCAAAGTAAATAATTTTTATTGATCTAAAGTGCATATAATTCTTCAAATTATTGAATAGGTAGATCAGTGATCTAATTTTATTGGGTGTGTATTTAATATGTTCGTGCCACCTAAGATGACAATCAATGATCACACCCAGATATTTTATTTCGCTAACCCGGTCTATACTTGTACTACAAGTATGTATGTTATTTACTGTTAAATGCTTATTGTCATAGAGAGAGGAAGGTATGAAGGGAGTTTTGTTAGCGTTGAGTGACAAGGTGTTACAATCTAACCAGTGTTTAATGAAAGACAAAATTTACATCGATTGGGGCTTGAATCTCGATAGCGCAGTAGGTTAGCGCGGTATTCTAGCAAAGTACAGTTCGTAGATTCAAATCCTACACGAGGTTAACTTTATTATTTAATAAAATTAAATAATAATTTTTAATTAAGACATGTTTTGTTGAATTTTAGATTTTTCAGATACGTCTGAAGCGACAAGTAGCACATCATCAGCAAATGAAATTATTGTAAATATAGATTTAGCAAATCCTTTATGTATAATTTGAAAAGTAGCCGCCCTAGGATAGTGCCTTGAGGTACTCCACATGTTACTGCCCTGCTATCACTTTAATATATATATATATATATATATATATATATATATATATATATAGATAGATAGATAGATAGATAGCAAACTAAGTCTAAAAATTAATTATATAGGATTGAAAATGCTTAAATTGTATTATCGGAATTTTATAGAAGCGGGTGGATTTGGAATTTTTTAAATTAGCATCTATATGTCTATTAAAGTCTATCTGACATAAAGATTACTGTTTTTGTTGTTGGAATGTTGCCGATTTTCGTTATGAGCGTTATAAGTAATAGGTTGCATAATTATCCTAAAAAAATTGTTATTAACATTATTTCATTTCATTTAAATTCCACTTTGTAGTCGGAAGGTCGTGTATTGTTCCACATGAGATATTTTGTTTTTCTGTTGTTAGCCTTGCGTCTGAATCTTGTTGCTTGATTCCAAATGGAAATCTAATAGCCGTTTGTTTATATTATCGAAATCTTTTCTCCCTTAGTAATAACATACCCGCTTTTCGTAATATGTTGCCAATTTTGTTGTTCAGTTGGTAAATCTTAGTTACATACAATTTAGTACAATCCGTTCCTCTCTGCATCGTGTTAGAAACGTTATATTACACAGTAGTCTGCTTTTATTCGAACGTAACTTTTGTTGTTTTGAATTTTTAAAATTTTACAAAATTGTTTCAATAGCTTCAACAATTTTAATAGATAACATTACTACTGACGAAGATAACTGTAAGTGTTATGGAAACGTTTAGCTAGTATAACCTCAATATACAAATACATTATTAAAAAACCCAAAAACCAAAAAAGATAAGTATTTAATACCTATGTGTAATAATGGTGAAAGTTTACATTTTCATATTAATTATTTGTGTTTGAGATAGACAATATATATATATATATATATATATATATATATATATATATATATATATATATATATATATATATATATATATATATATATATATATATATATATCTAGTCTCGAATATAGCTCCTAAATCAATAGAGATTTATAAAAAATTCCAACGGTATCTTATTGGAGACTAAGAGAGCTACTTTTTAAAATTATTTTTGTGTGTACAGGGTGCTCCATAAATACGTGGCAAAAAATTTCGACATTTTTTTAAACGGAACACCGTGTATATATTTTCATTTTTAGAAACTGTCTTTTGTAAGCTTTACAACGATTCCTCGTGTTTAGTCATCGGATGCAGCGTTGCCAAGTTATTCACGTTTTAGTAAAATTTACGGGAAAATCATATTGGTAGAATGAATATCAGTGTTTTTTTGTTTTTATAATCGGAACGACCAAAATTACCAGTCTAGTAGATAAAATGTTAAATAAAACTTTTATAAGTATTAAGTTTATAAAAAATTGGTGTCCAGAACAGATCATCCAAATGCGTCATTTTCAAATAGAACACCCTGTATATAAATACATGATTTGAAAGCTTATTTACTAAGCTTTCTAATGATATCAATTGTGGTAACTAGTATTACTTATTAATAGGTAAAAACCTAAAAACAAGTAAGGCCCAAATTCGGCCTCATCTGGAATATAATTCTCACCTTTGGGTTAGTGCTCCCCAATACGCTCTCGATATCGTTGATCGTATTCAAAAGAGAGCGATTAGGCTTATAAATGACCCGTCCTTAACTTCTCACATACAGTCCCTTGAGCATAGAAGGATAGTTTCAGTTCTTTCTTTGTATTATCGTTATTACAACGGCTATTGTGCTGCTGTATTACATTCTTTGATACCATCTCCGGCTATCTTTGCGAGTAACACTCGGTTCGCTCATACACATCATCAGTATGCAGTACAAATCTCCACTTGTCGTACCAAACGGGCGCAATCCACATTTTTCTACACGGCTTCTAAACTCTGGAATGATCTCCCTAGTTCCTGTTTTCCTCTCACTTATGATATGAGAAAATTTAAGGTAGCTGTTCATAGGCATCTATTGGCAATTCATTATCCCTCTATTCATCCTCCTAAGTGTTCCTGAGTGCTTTAGCACGATAGGCCTTATTTAGCCTGTTCAGTTCCACAATCATAAAAAAAAAAATTACAGGTTTTGAATAATTTTTTTTTAATTTAATAAAATTTTACCAATATGTTGTTTTCTAAGTTTGGGATGTGAAATTTTCAACCATTTGTCAACAGTATTGATAATTACTTTTAATTATACAACTATTACTAAAAACATAGATACTGTTTCAAATTATAAAGCATCTATACGTGAAGAAAGAAGAAATGATTTTTACAGAATGATTTATCTTAAAACTAAGAAGTGTTTATTAGAAAATAGTGACTTGGTTGTTTTAAAAGCTGATAAAGGGCAAATTACAGTAGTTTTAAGTAAAAAGGAATATGATTTTAAAGCAGAAAAGGAACTATCATATTCATATTCATCAACTTACACAAAATGAAGTAAAAATCACACAACGAATACGATTAATGATAATGTTTTAATTCAAAATCGGTTTAATGAAGGAATTTAAAAATTTAAGACCTTCTGACAGCTAGGCCTTTTTTTGTAGTAGCTAATGTGAGGGGCTGGGGGCTGGTCTTGGACTGGGGGGCTGGATCTGGAACTAGGTCTTGGACTTGGAGTTGGTATTGGACCTGATGAGATTAGCGTCCTGATTGAAAAGAATGTTATTTAGTCTATTTAAACGAGGTTGCTGGTGGAGTATCTGTTAGTATCATTTAGCGATTCAAGATGGAAGGTGAGTTTAAGCACCTCTTTTCGGCGATAGTTGCGGGTCCGTCGGGTTGTGGGAAATCGTATTTTATCGTTGATTTTCTAAAAAATATCGAAACCGCCTGCGGTACAGCTTTTGAAAAAATTATCTGGTTGTACAGTGAGTGGCAGCCTTTATTCAAAGATCTCTCTGTGAAATTTCAAAAGGGTTTACCTGATATGGAACAGTTTGACGGGGAAAAACCTGTCTTAATAATAATTGACGATCTAATGCGCGAAACTAACGGCTCTGTGGTTGATATTTTTACAAAGGGCTGTCATCATCGAAATCTAAGTGTGTTTTTCTTAACGCAGAACATATTTTATCAAGGACGTGGACAGCGGGATATTTCTCTCAACGCACATTACATAATTTTGTTTAAGAACCCACGTGACAGAGCTCAGATACAGTATTTAGCAAGACAGATTTCGCCGGACAACCCAAAGTTTTTAGAAGCAGCGTACCAAGATGCTACTTCAAGCCCGCACGGATATTTATTGTTCGATTTAAAACAAAATACACCGGATGTGCTGCGTTATAGAACAAACATATTCGGGCCTCAAGGTATCTGTCAGGTATATATAGCGAAAAAAGGGTTTAAGTCTCACAGTCATAAAGATTACATCATATATGATGGCTGACGTTTTAAGCGAGAACACTGATATCCTGTGTGCATTAGCCAGATTAAGTAAGTCACCGTGATGCTTCATTGAAATGTTTGGATAATAAGCAGGTAGAGCGTATTTTCGAGTGTACACATAACACTTTAAAAGGTCGTGTACATCTGACAGCTAATCAGAAGCAGCGACTCTCTCAACATAAGCACACTTTAAGACGCTTGGCACAGAGAGGCGAATCTATAAAAAAGAAGAAACAGCTTCTTGTACAGAAAGGTGATGCATTTCTACCACTCCTGTTAGGACCATTACTCGGTGGAATTCTGGGTAACCTGTTTCAATAGCCATGGACCACATTCTGAAGAAGATGATTATTCTACCGATGGACTTTATACATTACAGGCACCAGATGTTATACAAAACAACATTTTAAGGCAGCTAGGTAACGATATGGATAAAGTTTTAAAAACTAAAATGACCGACCATGACAAATGGCTGCGCTACAACCAAGTTCTTCAAAGGTATCTACACTTTTCCAATCAGTTACGTCAGCCCACCAGTATAACAATCAGCGGTGACGCTGTTGCTGATGATATTAGAGATTTACCGCAACGCAAAGGTCTGGCAAACGACGAGATAGTATCAACGCTTCTGCCTTCATATAAGAGAAAAGACGCTGATTTGTTACGTACTGAATACGAGCAGCGATGTTTTTTGGGATAAAAGGGGTACTGTCACAATAAAAGGCGTGATCATAACACATTCCAACATTATCGACCTGGTTCACGAGACGTTAATAAAACGAAAAACCTCAAACCCGAGCGGTAGGCCTCAGTTTGCGACGTACATTAAGGAGATAAATGTACCACGAGAGTTTATCGAAAATACGCAAAGGTATGATGTTTCTGTATCATCCAGCGTTGAACGGACCCTCACAACTATAGGTGAGAATTACGATGCTGATAGTGAAACGCGGGAAACACCGAGAAGAATCTCTCAAAGAAGAAGAATAGGACTTTCACCAGATTGGGATTCGTGGCGGCCATAACATGGATGCTGTATACTATCATCCCTCTCACCCTGCAGGGTTCGCTGGTATAACACATTTAACTAATGCTGTAAAGGGTAGATATGGTGAAGCGAAAAACTGGCTACAGGCACAGGAAGCTTATACGGTACATAAACCAGTCAGAAAAATGTTTCCACGAAATAAATATATTGTGAGTAACCTTTACGAGTTGTGGCAAGCGGATCTTTGTGATATGCGAACTTTAAGTAAACACAATAGTGGATACGACGATCTATTTAGCAAGAGGGCATGGGCGAAGCACTTAAAACGAAGACAGCCTCATCTGTAATTGAAGCATTCGCAGATATTTTTAAGGATTGCGACAATACTCCGGCAAATCTACAGACGGATAAAGGCAAAGAGTTTGTGGCGAGCAGTGTACAAAACTTTTTCAAGAAACAAAATATCAATTTTTATGTAACAAATAACCCCGATATAAAAGCATCTGTAGTTGAAAGATTTAATAAAACATTGAAAACAATGTTGTGGCGTTATTTCACTTACAAAAATTCCTACAGGTATATTGATGTACTCGAAAGACTTGTGACTGCTTACAACAATAGCCCTCATTCAAGTATAAAGATGGCCCCCGCGGCTGTAAACGATAAAAACATTTTGGAAGTGTGTGATAACCTGTACGCGAAAGGTTTAGGTCCAGTACGCCATCCTAAATATAAAGTCGGTGCGCATGTTATAATCGCCAGAACTAAGTACACCTTTGAGAAGGGATATGAAACGAATTGGAGCGAGGAAGTTTTTACAATTAGTACGGTGATAAAAAGAAGACCACCAGTTTATCGAATAATCGATCTTAATAACGACCCTGTTGAGGGTACCTTTTACGAACAAGAATTGCAAGTTGTTACGGTTGATAAAGATACTCTATTCAAAGTCGATAAGATTCTAGCAGAGAAGGACCGGGGGCAATATAAGCAATACCTGGTCAAGTGGCGTGTATACAGTGACAAATTTAATAGCTGGTTGTTAGCTTCGCAGTTGAGAGATATATAAAAATGGAGTTTTATCTTACCTTATTGAGTAATAGCTCTATGACGTATTTTCCAGGTAATATGACGTCAAGCTTTATTACACAGCTGCGAAAACGAATAAGATTAACGGGCTCGTGGGTTGTAGGGATATCGGAAATTCAGTACCCATGTTCTTTTGCCGCTGTAAGTGCAACAGATAATTTAATTTATTATAGAACAGAGCCACCTGGCCAGAACGCGTTAGAAACGATATTAAAAAAGGCCACAGAATATTTTCAACTCGACAACGAGAAGATCATTTATATTGAAGGTGGCTGGTACGCGATGCGATTCGCTTCGGGAAATTACGCCAGCATAGAAGAAATTATCAGCTAGTCAAATAACCATGTACTAATAAGTAAATTGCTAACAATCGAATATCATAATCTAACTAAGCGCGTCACTACGAAATTAAAAACTCAACTCTCGCTATTCGGATTCTCACAACGTCTAGCCTTACAATTGGGTTATCGACCGTATCAGAACATAGCTGTGGAACCAATACCCCCTCACCCCGCTAGTGTATGGATAGGATTACCAACTCAGATGTTTGTTTATTGCGACATCGTTGAACCGCAAAGTGTGGGTGATGTTTTATCGCCGCTTATGCGTATAATAAATATTACTTTAGAAAACTATGCTTACGGGGGTCATAAAGATGTGGTTTTTTCACCTGCACACTACATACCGGTAATGGCACGGGAATTTAAAAACATCGAGATTAATATAAAAACAGATACGGGTGAAGCAATCCCATTTGAGTTTGGAACGTCGTGCCTGAAGTTACACTTTAAGAAAGTAGAATAATGGTTTGCCCTTATCAGCAATATTACATGAATCAGGCCGGTAACGGTATCGGCTCTATGTACAGGCGTGCGCCATATCAACGTGGTCATGGAATAGGGAGCTGGTTATGTGGTATATTTAGAAGTATAATACCATTATTTAAATCTGGCTCAAAGGCTATTGGAAAAGAAGCTCTTAGAACGGGTGCTAATATTCTTGGTGACGTCATAGAGGATCGACCTATTAAGGATTCGTTTCAAGAAAGATTTCACGAGGCAGGTAGAAACCTTAAGCGTAAAGCCGACGAGAAAAATCGATAAAATGATGGAGAGTTAGGGTTATAAAAGAGTACGTCTGTCCGATAATAATTGGTCTCCACTGAGAGCTGTTGCTAAGAAGAAGCCTGCTTACGACGACATATTTTCAAGATAATGGCGTTTCTACATGCACAATCGTGTGAATGCGTCAAGTCCGAATTGGATTTGTTCGCTTTACCGTCGACGCAGACAAGTATCGAGAGTGGTGAATGGATATTTTACAAGCCCTTATCAGCTCTGAGTGATGACGCCCCAATAGAATTTGTAGTCTCCGGAAATGGAAACGATTATATAGATTTAAGCCAGACCATGTTGTACATCACAGCTAAAGTTCTAAAGCAAGATGATACAGCACTTACAAACGCTGATGTTGTAGCACCGGTAAACAATTGGATGCATTCGCTTTTCTCACAGGTGGAGGTTTACTTAAATCAGAAGATGGTGTCGCAACCAAACAACACCTACGCCTACCGTTCATATATCGAAACGCTGCTAAATTATGGAAAGAAGGCCAAGAATTCACATCTAGGATGTACCTTATGGCACAATGATACAGCTGGACAGATTAATACACTGGGAAACGCAAATAATGGTTTCTGAAAACGTCAAGCACTTGCGGCTACCGGGAAACAGATAGAGATGATTGGTCATGTGCACTCGGATCTGTTTAATCAAGAAAAGTTTCTCATAAGTGGTGCTGAGTTAAAGGTTACATTTTTACGATCAAGAGATACCTTTGGCCTAATGGCGGCACTCGCTTCAAATTACAAGACGCGAATTATAGACGCTAGTTTACTGGTGAGACGTATGCGAATCAATCCAACTATTCTAATTGCGCACGCTAAAGCTTTAGAAACAACAGCCGCAAAATACCATGTTACAAGGACCTGCAGGCATACAGCAAAAATCATTGGATAATGTTTTCCTGGGTCAGTTACTTAAACGATTCATCGTAGGCTTTGTAGCAAATAAAGCCTTCAACGGTGACTACCCTTCAAACCCATTCAATTTTCATCATTGCAATATTAACTACATGTCGTTATATATTGACGGACAACAAATTCCTTCGAAGGCCTTACAACCAAACTTTACAGCTAACGGTTTATATGTAAGAGCGTCCCACACCTTATTCTCGGGTACGGGTATTTATTTTTTGAATGAAGGTAACGATATATCGAGAAGTGATTACCCCAACGGCTACTGTTTAATGGCCTTTGACCTAACACGTGACTTGTCTGCAAACGCTAGCACGCACTGGAATTTAGTTAGAAACGGCTCCCTTCGGCTGGAAGTCGGGTTTGAAGAAGCGCTCACCGTAACTGTTAATTGTTTGGTGTATGCAGAATTCGATAACGTGATCGAGATCGATAAACATCGGAATGTCGTGGATTTTAGCTATTAAAAGTGGTAGCTCTAACCTGCAAGCTTCAGTGTACAACAGCAGCCGATAGAACATGGACGCATACTTGGACGTGCAAGGGTTTAGTGGTGTTAACGACGAATACATATCGAAAGAAATTGCCGTGGTTACAGATCACGGTCGTTTATCGTTGATGCTGATAAAACCACCTCGAGGCTACTTTATATCAGGATCCATATCACGACAGATAGAATTTATGGAGGATAATTATCATGGGCTGAAATGGTGGTCGGGTCATGTACATTACAACAATTTCCGTGAGGAGTTGATGAGAATGTTGCGTCCATTTAACAAAATTCACGTTAAGGGCCATGAAAAACAACAGTTTTTAAGGTTTCTTAACAAAACCAATAGTAAACCTGGAGGAGGCTGGTTGCCCGTCGATTAAACAGTTGAAAAAGGAAGCAAAAGCATATAGCTGTTTAAACCATAACATCACTGAGCCTATGTGTGCACTGGAAAACGCCTTACTACTGCAATACTGGACGCATACCAATTCCAGAGATGTATGCGGTACAAGTGTTGAGATGCTTGAAATCGATCCCCAGCCACAAGAAGAATGTGTTTCAGCTTGTATGTGCTTCTAACCAACTACCGAGACACGCACCTAGACCGTGTGCAATTATCGTAAACGCGGATCCTGAAAAAAAACCAGGTCAGCATTGGACCGCTATCTACATTAACGAGACTGGTAACGGAGAATATTTTGATTCCTTTGGACGAGCACCGCTAGGATATCATTTACGTTTCCTAGAGAAGAATTCCAGATGCTTCGTATACAATAAAACAATACTACAAGACTATCATTCGGATGTGTGTGGACTTTATACGTTAATGTTTCTATATTTTAGATTACATAATTTACCTATGTTTGATTTTGTAAATAGACTATTTTAGTACATGTAGTAAATGACGAGATAATCAAATTATTGTTTAACGCCTGTTACCCAACCATTCTATTCTGATAAATAAAGAGATTTTTAAGTACCCTACTTTTTTAATTAAGAATTGCGTGATACCTACTTTTTTTTCTTTCTTTTTAATTCAGCATGTGTGTTTTTAAAAATCGTGTTATAAAATTTTATGATTTAGTGTTTTTTAAAAGAAATTATGTTAACCTTTCGATATTGGTAATCAATTTTTTAGACTATTAATTTTAACAGAGTTATATAATTACACGGTAATTAGCTAAAGTATACATGAACAGTGGTTTTTTACTACATATTGTTGTGGAATTTAAAACATGTAACTGCATTCCAAACTCTTAATATGGTTTTTTATAAAAACAATTTGTGTGTCCGCATGTACAATATAAATATTTTTTAAACCGTTTTGTTATTAATTATTTTAAGAGAAAGGTAAAATACAAGTAGCAGTATTCAGGTTTTGTGTATTACTTTCTAAATTAGTTAGTAATCGGAATGTAATAGTCTGTTTATATCCAGCCATTCACAAATCGTATTTTAGTGAGACACGTTGCATAAAAAATATTTCAGTTCAACGTATGGTACAGCTGAAGGAAAAAACACTTCTAAAGGTAAGCGTATTATTTTAATATATGTTTTTTACCTGACATTGCTAACAAAAATGTCGATAAAGATTTTTTAAATGTATTATTACTCTTATAGGATGACGTCATAAGATCAGCTCTACAAATAGTAAGTACGTACGTATTCGTGGATTTTAAACTTGTAGTTATTGTTAATTCACGTATAATAATAAAACCATTAAAACCTTTTGCCTTTTATTTCCATTATATCAGTTTGATATTCTTAAAAACATGTTAATTTAATTTAACTCTGTTATATATAAGTAATTATTACTTTGCAGTCTTTTTTAATGGGGTTTTACAGCTGTTAATGAACACGTTACAATGAAACAATTTTGTGTGTATGTAATTGAACATGCAAATAAATCAGATATAATGTTCCGAATGTATAGGTGGTGACTGATTAGAGAATCTGCCTATTCATAAAGCATCATTGCATTAAGGTAGAAATTATTTATTATTTCACGTCATATTTAATTAGACTTTAATGTATTCAGTTTGAACTGTAATGTGGTTTCCGCAAACTGTAAGACATAATTTCGGTTGATTGATTGAGATTGATCTGGTGATCGAGCATGATTTGTTTTAGATTGATTAATTAATTGATTTGTTTGTGTGTGAGAAAGAGCCGAAAGAGAAACAAGATAGAGCAAAGAGAGGTGTGTATTATCAACTTCTATTATAGAAAATGTTCATTAGTCTATACGCCACTAGATGGCACTAAAATCAATTTTTACTCAAAGGGGCCAGGGTGCAGACCCTGATACAAGTCCTACCTTACAAGAATCTCCTTATTAGAATACAGTTTTGTATGACGGGGCGAAGGCCTACAGCTGTAAGATTAAGTTATAACCACATACAATTGCACCAAGCGGGCCGCGATAGGGGCTACGCTCTACACTTGTCTTATAAGGTTAGAGTTCCCATACCATCTCCAGCCAGTGGGCGAAGGCCTGAGAACAAGTTGCTAAGCCCTACACGTATCGTACAAGAACCTCCTTATTAGAAATACAACGTTTTCTCGTATAGGTAAAAGATCATCCAATAGCATATGACCATTTTAAAGCAATAGGATCGATAATTTTAATTATAATATCTTATTAATTATGCAATTTCTAACATTGTATGCGTGTGCGTTTGCCTAACCTCCAGGTTTACTGCTCTTAATATAGCCAAAAGGTCTTTAATACCACCAATAATAATTAGGGGTCGCAAAATAACCCAAAGAAATCATTACAAAAATAAGGGTAAAAAATACGGTCTCTCACGTAAGCGTATAAAAAAATAATTAGGGATAAAAAAGGGTTGAAAACGCGGTCGTCCACGTGGGCATAAAAAAAATGGCCGCGCAAGTGCCCCACACCCCCGGGGCTTTTGTGACGTCCAAATCCAAGATGGCGGCGCAAGTGCCCTGGTACTACTTACAAATATTCCTACAGATTTGGTATAGAAAAATTGGAAAAATAAAGAATTTTTCAAGTCTAAAGAAAAACCAGTTTATTGAAGGTGTAAATTTCTGTTTTACACGTACTTTAAATTTAAGAAAGATTACTATAAACAAACTTTTGGATGTGTTATGGGGACTCCGATATCAGGTACGTCTGCAAATTTAGAGATGGAACATAAATCGGACGTAAAATTAAAACCAAAAAGTACCGCTTTAGCAAAACATTCGATTGAAAATAAACATTTATTTGATTATAATAAAACACAAACTTTAGGTATTGAAAAAAATTTTGAACAACGTTAAAAGCGACATTTATACATGTGTGTGTATATATATATATATATATATATATATATATATATATATATATATGTATGTATATATGAAGAAAATGGCGTACTTACTGTCCTACACTTACGAATTTTCGGTTATTACACGTGATTGTTACCAATAATGTTTGAAATTGTTAAAATATACCTACTAAATTATGTTGCTGAAAACTAATAACGTTGCCACGTTTTGCTCTGTAAATTAAGTTTCACAGGTAACCTGGCCTCAACGAAAATTTTAATTATGTATTTGTAATATGGATGCCATAGTTGTATTTCTTTTAAATTCTAATTTTAAAGCTAGTTCATGCAACGTATTACTCTTTCAGATTGATAAAGGTGTATTGTAACTGTATACGTAACTGTCAAATAACGAGATATCTGCGAAAAAATACGTGACAACGCAAAAAAAATAACTTTAACTTTATATTATAAATTTAGTAAAAATATAAGGACGTTAATTTAATTATTTGTTAAATTTGGCTACACTTTGTATAATTTTCATAAAGACGCCAATAACTTATACAAAACTTACAAGCAAGCAAAAATTCAGTCTACCTTCCAAGTTCTAAAAAGGCGGACAAAGAAGATAGTGTATGAACAAACAATAAATAAACAACTAGAATCAATAACATTTGTTACCATTCGAATATTTAAAACTCAACAATTCAATATTGCCACTATAGCTGAGGTAATGTAATTTATTTCTAAACTAATTTGGTAATTTGTTTATAGGAAAAACCATGTTGCATATCGTTATTAAATTAGTGGTACTTATTGGTACAAGAGTAATTAGTGGTTTATGCTTCTTACTTTCAACACCTTATTATTTCCAAAACAAGAAGAAATGTTCCTTTATTAATAATAAAATTTTATTTTATCCTGCACGAATATTGGTTAAAATGATAGCTACTAAACAGGTAAAGCTTTCGAAGTATTTAATATTTGTCACCATTTGTTTAGATTTCATGTCAAGATGTAATACATGCGTACATATCTAGAATCAAAGAAGTAAATCCTTTATTAAATGCAGTTGTAGAAAATAAATTTGAAGAAGCAATAGCTAAAGCCAGAGATATTGATGAATTGGTAACTACTTCCGGTATGAGCACAAAAGAATTATTAGACAAGTATCCATTATTGGGTTTACCTTTAACTATTAAAGAAAGCATTGCTTTAAAAGGTGCTAGTTATACTGCAGGAAAAGTGTTTGAAGGTGGAAGAATAGCAACTAGCGATGCAACAATAGTGAAATTATGCAAAACATCTGGAGCTGTTCCATTATTAGTATCTAATACGCCTGAATTAAGTGCTAATTTCGAAACCTATAATAACGTAACAGGTCGGACTTGTAACCCATACGATCACAGGCGAACTTGTGGAGGGTCATCAGGAGGAGAAGTGAGTACTAACCGTAAATTAATTATCAATACTAGTAAATAATGGAAAGTACACTAGGGTACTAAAACTTTTAGTTCTTAACACACTATATACTTGAGTAGATATTTTAGAATCCCCATATTGTTTGTTTTGCAAACTGTTCAACCTTTATGTTATTACTGTCAAGAACTCGTTAATTCATGTATATCAGATATACGTCAATCAAATTTGGAAAAACTTAAAAAAATAATACCACATTATGTGCAATTCTTAACATGACTAAAATGTATACAGACGTTACAAGAAATTTATCACGATCAGCACAGTCATGAATGATAAAACCGACAGTATTAAATTAAATAAATTGAAATTCGGTAATACTTTCAGTAGTTCAAACAGAGGCTGTTTAGATAGTACCGTATTTTCTTTATAATACCACTATTTCGATTCTCACCTTAAAGGCCTGACTTACTGTAAGATAGCTAAGTAGATCATTTTGATTGATAGTAAATACATTTTAAGAAAACAAACTAATATAGTACTTAGTAACTCAGTAACCCAGTAACCAACTAAATAAGCAAATAAGTAACCACGGAAAAAGGTAACCAAATAACCAAGTACCAAAATAACCACGTAACCAAGTAACAGAGTAACCACGTATACAAGTAACAAAGTAACCTAGTAACCAAGCAACCAAGTAACCAAGTAGCCAAGTGTCACATAACCCATTAATGAGGTAACCGAGTAACCGCGAAACCATGTAACAAAGTAACTAAAACACGCCCAAAGGTCATGTACCCAAGTAACTAAGTTGAACATAACTAATAACTAATACAATAACTAAGTAACTACTAAGTAACCAATAACTAGCAATAACTAAGTATACTAAGTAACTAATAAACAATAACTATACATAACTGAAACAAAAAATAACGAAAAACAAACAACCAAAACAAACAACAAAAAAAACAAACAAACACAAACAAAACAAAACAACCAAACAAACAAATCACAACACAATAACAAAACAAAAAAAACAAACAAACAAAACAAAACAGAACCAAAACCAACAAACCAAACAAAAACAAACAACAACAAACCAAACAAACACAACAAAAAACTAAACACAAACCAAAACAACAAACTTAAAAAACACAAAACAACACAAAAACAAGAAAAACAAACACAAAACACACAACAAAACACACAAACACAAAACACAAACACACAACACACAACACACAACAAAACACAAAAACAAAAACACAAACACACAAAACAAAAACAAAACACACAAAACAAACACACAAACACCAAAACACAAACACAAAACACAAAAACAAAACACACAACACACAAAACAAAAAAAACCAAAACAAAAACAAAAAAAAAAAAAAAAAAACAAAAAAAAAAAAAAAAACAAAAAAAAAAAAAAAAAAAAAAAAAACAAAAAAAAAAAAAAAAAAAAAAAAAAAAAAAAACAAAAACAAAAAAAAACACAAAACAAAAAAAAAACACAAAAAAAAAAAAACAAAACAAAACACAAAACAAAAAACACAAAACAAACACAAACCAAACACAAACCAAAACACAAACCACCAACACAAACACAAAAAACACAAAGACAAAAACACACAAACACACAAAACAACAAACACACAAACACAAAACAAAAACACAAAACACAAAAAAACACACAAACAAAAATACAACAAAACAAAAAATAAAAACAAAACAACACAAAAAAATAAACAAAATAACAAACACAACAAAAAACACAAAAAAAACAAACAAAAATACAACAAACACAAAAAAAAAATAAAACAAAACAAAAAAAAACAAACAAACCAATAAACACAAACAAAAACAAAAAACACAAAACACACAAACACACAACACACAAACACACAAAACACAACAAAAACAAACACTACAACACAAACACACAAAACAAACACAAACACAACACAAACAAACACACAAACAAACACAAACACAAACACACAAACACACAAACACACAAACACATACACACAAACACACAAACACAACAAACACAAACACACAAAACACACAAACAACAAACACAACAACACAAACACAAAACACACAAACACACAAACACAACACAACACACAAACACACAAACACAAACACAACACAACAAACAAACACAAACACACAAACACAAACACACAAACACACAAACACACAAACACAAACACAAACAAAACAAACAAACACAAACACACAAAACACACAAAAACACACAAACACAACAAACACACAAACAAAAAACAACACACACAACACACAAAACACACAAACACAAACACACAAACACAAACACAAAACACACAAACAAAACACAACACAAAACAAAACACACAAACACATCAAACACAAACACACAAAACACACAAACACACAAACACAAAACAAACACAACAATACAACACAAACACAAAAACACATAAACACACAAAACACAAAACACAAAAACAAACACACAAACACACAAACACACAAACACAAACACACAAACACAACACAAAACACACAAACACACAAAACACAAACACAACACAAACAAACACACAAACACAAAACACACAAACAACAACAAAACACAACACAAACACACAAACACAAACAAAACACAAAACACAAACACAACAAACACAAACACACAAACACACAAACACACAAACACACAAAACAACAACACAAACAACACAAACAAACACAAACACAACACACAAACACAACAAAAACAACAAACACACAAAACACACAAACACAAAACACAACAACACACAAACACAAACACACAAACACACAAACACACAAACACAAAACAACAAACACACAAACACACAACACACAAACACAAAACACACAAACACACAAACACACAAACACACAAACACACACAACACACAAACACACAAACACAAACTCACAAACACAACAACACAAAACACAAACCCACAAACACACAAACACAAACACACAAACACACAAACAAACACAAACAAAACACACAAACACAACAAACACACAAACACACAAACAAACACACAAACACACAAACAACAAACACACAACACACAAACACACAAACACACAAACAACACAAACACACAAACACAAACACAACAAACACAAAACACATACACACAAACACACAAACACACAAAACACAAACACAAACACACAAAACACACACAACAACAAACACAAAACACAAACACACAAACACACAAACACACAAAACACACAAACACAAACACAAACACAAACACACAAACAACACAACACACAAACACAAACACACAAACAAAACACAACACAACACACACAAACACAAACACACAAACACAAACACACAAACACACAAACACACAAACACACAAACACACAACACACAAACACACAAACACAACACAACACAAAATACAAACACAACACACAAACACACAAACACAAAAACACAAACACAGAAGCACACAAACACGTAAACAACACAAGCACACAAACACACAAGTACACAAAACACACAAACACACAAACACAAACACAAACACAAACACACAAACACACAAAAACACAAACACACAAACACACAAACACACACACAAACACACAAACACACAAACACACAAACACAAACACACAAACACAACAAAAACACACAAACACAAACACACAAACACACAAACACAACAAACACACAAACACAAAACACACAAACACACAAACACAAACAAACACACACAACACACAAACACACAACACACAAACACACAAACACAAAACACACAAAACACAAACACAACACACAAACACACAATCACACAAACACAAACACACAAATACAAACACACAAACACACAAACACACAAACACAAACACACAAACACACAAACACACAAACACACAAACACACAAACACAAAACACACAAACACAACACAACACACAAACACACAAACACAAACAAAACACAAACACACAAACACAACCAAACACACAAACACACAAACACACACACAAAACACACAACACACAAACACACAAACACAACACACAAACACACACAACACAACAACACACAAACACACAACACAACACAAACACACAAACACACAACACACACACAACACACAAACACAACACACAAACACACACACACAACACAACACACAAACACACAAACACACAAACACACAAACACACAAACAAAACACACAAACACAACACAACACACAAACAACACACAACACAACACACAAACACACAAACAAAACACACAACACACACAAACACACAAACACACAAACACCAACACACACACAATCACACACAACAACACAACACAAACACAAACACACACACACACAAAAACACACAAACACACAACACACACACAAAAAAACCACAAACACACAACCACAAACACAAAAACACACAAACACAAAACACAAACACACAAACACAACACAAACACACAAACACACAAACACAAAACACAAACACACAAACAACAAACACACAACAAACACAAAACACAAACACACAAACACAAAAAAACACAAACACAAAACAAACACAACACACAAACACACACACAATACACAAACACACACACACAAACACACAAACACACAAACACACAAACACAAACACAAAACACAAAACACACAAACACACAACACACAAACACACAAACACACAACAAAACACACAAACACAAACACAAACACACAAACACACACACACAAACACACAAACACAAACACACAACACAAACACACAAACACACAAACAAAACACACACAAACACAAACACACAAACACACAAAACACACAAACAACAAAACACAAAACACAAACAACAAAACACACAAAACAAACACACAACACAAACAAACACAACACAACACACAAACACAAACACAAAACACAAACACACAAACACACAAACACAAACACAAACACACAAACACAAACCACAACACACAACACACACACACATACAAAACACAACAAACACACAAACACACAAACACACAACAAACACAAAACACAAAACACACAAACACAAAACAAACACACAAACACAAAACACACAAACACACAAACACACAAACACAAAACAAACACACAAATACAGAAACACAAACACACAAACACACAACACACAAACACCAAACACACAAACACACAAACAACACACAAAACACACAAACACACAAACACAACACAAAAACACACAAACAACAAACACACAAACACACAACACACAAACACACAAACACAAACACAAACACAAACACACAAACACAAAACAAACACACAAACACAAACACACAAACACAAACACAAAACACAAACACACAAACACAAACACACAAACACACAAACATAAACAACAACAAACAAACACACAAACACACAAAACACACAAACACACAAACACACAAACACACAACACACAAACAACACAAACACACAAACACAAACACACAAACAACACACAAACACAAACAACAAACACACAAACACACAAACACAAAACACAACACAAACACACACACACAAACACACAAACACAACACACAAACACACACAACACACAAACACACAACACACAAACACACAACACACAAAACACACAACACACAAACACAAACACAAACACAAAACAAACACACAAACACACAAACACACAAAACACACAACACACAAACACACACAACACAAACACAACACACAACACACAAACACAAACACACAAACACACAAACAAACACAAACACACAAACACACAACAACAACACAAAACACAAACACACAACACACAAACAAAACAACACACAAACACACAAACACAACACACAAACACACAAACACACAACACACAACACAAACAAACACAAACACACAAACACACAAACACACAAACACAAACACACACAACACACAAACACAAACACACAAACACACAAACACACAAAACACACAAACACACAAACACACAAACACACACACACAAACACACAACACACAAACACACACAAACACACAAACACACAAACACACAAACACACACAACACACACACACAAACACACAAACACTACAACAACACACAAACACACAAACACACACAACACACAACACAAACACAACAATACACACAACACACAAACACAACACACAACACACAAACACAAATACACACAACACACACACACACACAAACACAACACACAACACACAAACACACAAACACACAAACACAACAAACACAAACACACAAACACACAACACACAAACACACAACAACACAAACACACAAACACACAAACACACAACACACAAACACACAACACACAAACACACAAACACACAACACAAACACACAAACACACACACACAACACAACAAACACAAACACACAAACACACACAACACACAAACACAAACACACAAACACACAAACACAAAACACATAAACACAAACACACAAACACACAAACACACAAAACACACAAACACAACAAAACACAAACACAAAATACACACAAACACACAAACACAAACACAAAACACAACACAACAAACACAAACACACAAACACACAAACACAAACACAAACACATAACACACAAACACAAAACACACAACACACAAACACAAACAAACACAACACACAAACAACACAAACACACAAACACAAACACACAAACACACAACACACAAACACAACACACAAACAAACACACAAACACACAAACACAACACAACACACAAACACACAAACACACGATCACACAAACACCCAAACACACAAACACAGAATCACTCAAGAACACAAACTAACAAACACACTAACACAAACACACAAATACAAACACAAAACACATAAACACACAAACACAAACACACAAACACACAAACACACAAACATACAAACACACAAATAAACACATACACAAAATAAAACACAAAACAAAAAACAAACACAAAAACACAAACAAAAAACACACACAAACACACAACACAAAACACAACACACAAACACAAAACACAACACACAACAAACACAACACACAAAACACAAACACACAAACACACAACACACAAACACAAACACACAAACACAAACACACAAACACACAAACACACAAACACACAAACACACACACACACACAAACACACAAACACACAACACACAAACACACAAACACACAAACACAAACACACAAACACAAAACACACAAACACACACACACAAACACACAACACACAAACACACAACACACAAACACACAAACACACAAACACACAAACACACAAACACACACACAACACACAACACAAAACACAAACACACAACACACAAACACAAACACACAACACAAACACACAACACACACAACACACAAACACACACAAACACACAAACACACAAACACAAACACACAAACACACAAACACACAAACACACAACACACAACACAAACACAACACACAAACACACAAACACACACACAACACACAAACCACACAAACACACAAACACAAACACACAACACACAAACACACAAACACACAAACACGCATACACACAAACACATACACACAAACACACAACACACAAACACACAAACACACACACAACACACAACACACAAACACACAAACACACAAACACCAACACACAAACACACAAACACACAACACACAACACACACACACACACAACACACAAACACACAAAACACACAAACACACAACACACAAACACACACACACACACACACAAACACACAAACACACAAACACACAAACACAACACACTACAAACACACAACACACACACACAACACAAACACACAAACACACAACACACAAACACAAACACACACAAACACAAACACAAACACACAACACACAAACACACAAACACACAAACACACAAACATCACAAACACACAAACACACAAACACCACAACACACAAACACACAACACATACAAACACAAAACACACAACACACAAACACACAAACACACAAACACACAAACACACACACAACACACAAACACACAAACACACAAACACACAAACACACAAACACACAACACACAAACACACAAACACTCAAACACACAAACATACAAACACACAAACATACAAACACACAAACACACAAACACACAAACACACAAACACTCAAACACACAACACAAAACACAAACACACAAACACAAACACACAAACACACAAACACACAAACACACAAACACACAACACACAAACACACAAACACACAAACACAACACACAACCACAAACACAAACACACAAACACAAACACACAACACACACAAACACACAAACACACAACACAAACACACAAACACAAAACACACAAAACACACAACACACAAACACACAAACACACAACGCACAAACACACAAACACTCAAACACACAAACACACAAACACACAAACACACACACAACAAACACAACAACACAAACACAAAACACACAACACACAACACAAACACACAACACACACACAACACACAAACCAAACACACACACAAACACACAAACACACAAACACAAACACACACAAACACAAACACAAACACACAAACACACAAACACACAAACACACAAACACACAAACACACACAAACACAACACACAAACACACAACACAAACAAACACAAACACACAAACACACAACACAAACACACAAACACAACACACAAACAACACAAACACAAACCACAAAACACAAAACCACAAACACAAAAACACAAACACACAAACACAAAACACACAACACACAAACACACAAACACACAAACACACAAACACACAAACACACGAACACAAACACAAAAAACACAAACACACAAACTCACAAACACATAAGCACATAAGCACATAGACACACAAACACACAAGTAGAAAAACACAAAAAGACACAAACACACAAAAGACACAAACACACAAACACACAAACACAACACACAAACAAAAATACAAACACAAAACACACAAACACAAAACACAAAACACAAAACACACAACACACAAAACACAAACACCAAACACACAAACACAAAAACACACAAACACAAAACACCACACACACACACACCCCCAACATCTCCCAACCACTCAACCACACCATACACAAACACCAACACAAACTCCAAAAAACAAACAAAAACACCCACAAGTAACACACAGACGCAGACCAAACCCAACGCAACACAGCCCCCAAACCAACGCAGACCAGACGCAGACGCAGACCAACCAGACGCAGACGCAGACGCAGACCAACGCAGACGCAACGCAACGCAGACGCAGACCAGACGCAGACCGACCCAAACGAACCAGACGCAGACGCAGACCAGACGCGAACGCAGACCAGACGCGACGCAGACACCAGACGCAGGCGCGACCACCACGCAGACCAGGCGCAACAGCAACGCAGGCCAGACGCGACGCAGGCGCAGAAACGCAGCCAGGGACGCAAGGGAACCAAATGAGACGCAGACGCAGGCGCAGACGCAGACACGCAGACCCTGACGCAGAACAGACACATCATTCCTTTTGGCGAGAGATGCACAAAAATACAGGGTTGTCCATTGATTTCCATTATTTTGTTTCGCATGCAAGACTCAAATACTTGAAGGCGATCACCGGCCCAGTAACTTACGTTGTAATATCTATTTGTGTTTTGTTGATAAGATTCGACTAATATGCGGAAAGTCGTACAAGTATAAAAATCTATGTGTGAAATTTGGTTTGTTTGCTTACTGCACGCGTTGTGTTGCGTTTGATCGTTGACAGTTTGGATCCATATCATGTTATGTTTTGCCAATACCTGGTAAATACAGTTTTGCATTATAGAGTCATAACCGAAAATATGCATTTTACCAGTTCCTTATGAATTATAGTTTTAGGGTGCATTATTGGGAGCTGGTGCCTCGCTAATAGGATTAGGATCTGATATATTTGGTTCGCTTCGTCTACCTGCACATTATTGTGGGATTTGGGGACACAAACCTAGTCCATTTACGGTAGCCATAGACGGTCATTTTCCAATGTGTAAAGATGTACTCGCATGGAGAGCAGTATTTTCTTTAGGTGCTATGACAAGATATGCTGGTGATTTACCGTTAATCCTGGAAGTTATCTCAGAAAAAAAATTACAATTCAATACTCCAGTAGATATAAGCAGCATAAAGTTTTACTATACAGATTTCAACGAATCAATATTATATAGAAAATTAGACAAGGAAACTTGCAAAGTGGTAAGAAAACTAATAAATTATTTATCAACTGCTTATCCGGGAAACGTTAGCCACGTAAGTATTTTTACTCATTTACATAATTTTGTGTGCACATCAAAACCTTTAATTTTAGATGAATTTTGATGGGTTTAAATATACACCAGAGTTATGCGTTATAAAAATGTTTAATTTTGATGATGTAGAAGAGGTTTTCGAAAATAAAGGGAAACTGTGGTTTAAAAAATTATTGTTACATGCCACACGTAAATCAACTACTTCATTTGCAGTAATAATGCTGGATCTTCTCAAAAGAATTCATTCTGCCTTTGTGTCGAATAATACAATTAATAACTATGACAATATTCTAAACAAACTCAGAAAGGACATAATCGAAATATTAGGAACTAATGGTGTGTTATTATACCCATCTCATCCAACTAGTGCTCCGTTTCATGGTACACTATTTGGGCATATACTAGAGCACTGTGTTATGGGAATATTTAATTGTCTTGGATTTCCTGTTACTAATTGTGTCTTAGGTTTAAATTCGCAAGGCCTGCCTGTTGGAATTCAGGTAAATACAATTTAATACATTTCTGTATTTTAGTAATTACGAATTTAACAGGTTATAACCACCGCAAATAATGACCACTTAAGTTTAGCAGTTGCTCAAGAAATAGAAAAGGCATTTGGGGGATGGGTACCACCGTAACCTCCATTATGGTCCAGTTAATTTCAGATTTACTCATTAATCAATTATTTGCTACTAACAATTTTTTTTATCATTATATTGAATTTATCTGATTTTTAGATATTTTAATACACTTTACATGTCTGTTAACTTATTAAAACAATAGTCTATACTTTTTTTTATGGTTTTTAATAAGTTTGATAAATTATCGCAAATATGTGAAAGAATAATAGAATATAATTTATGGCACACTTAAAAGTGCAGTTTAGAAAAACTTAATGATAGTGCATTACACAATTTAAAGCAGTAGCAGTGCGTACCTATACTTAATGGCAGTAGTATACTTGTAATTATACCCATTTGTAGTTAAGTCATCTAGGTGAGAAAAAACGTATGTTGCCAATCAATACTAGGTTTGAAAATTTACTATCGCGTTCAGAAATTAATAGTCTGTTATGTATTTTCAGAAATTAACAAATGATAATTTAGCAGCATATTATATTTTTTACGTTCGTCTCTACACTTTCAATCTCAAAAAATAAAAATATTCTTGTAAGTAGTATTTATTTAGGTATTTATACAAACTTTAAAAATAACACACCATATTGCATTGGCAAGTTAATGTAATTGTAATATGATTGAATACTTAAATGACTATCATAAAATAAAATTTGCTAGAATAAAGACCATCTTTTTTATTGATAGTGACTGATACTTCACATAACAGGTATTTAAAACTACCCTTTTTCCAAAACTTTTTGCACCTGTTAAATCTAAACAAAGATAAACAAAATGAGTATTCTGGATAATTTATTAACTGACTAAAGAGCTTTTGGGAGAATTAAAAATACTTTTCTTTTTTTGTAAAACAATTTTTTTTAGCAGGTTATTTTTCGCAGCCCAAAAAAAATTTTCTTAGTTTTCCACCTGCCCAAGTTTAATTAATTACCCACGATTTAAATTTTTTTATTATTATTATTAAATAAAAAAAATAAATTTTTATTATAAGTTTTTTAAACAATAATTCAAAAATTTTAATTAAAATTATTTAATAAAATTTTAATTCAAAATTTTTTAACGTTTGCAACCATGTTTAATTTACAGTTAATGGAAGGTTTCAACCACTTTTATTAAGAAATTCTATTAGTATTTTACAACGGACCAAGTTTCCCCAAGACCCAATTTGCTTTTAGTTGGCCTTTGTCCTGCCGGATTAGCTCCCTTTTTTTTTTGCTTTTTGGTTGGAGGTGTTTAGATTTAAATAAACAAACCAAAACAAAACACTACTATTAAAAGTTTTAAGTTGCAACTCCGGAGGTTTTAAAATTCAGGGCAAGGGGAAGTTTATTTATTTTTGATTTTACTATTTCTAAAAACTTAATTTTCAAAATATACAAACCAATAATAACCTTTTTCCATAAATTTTTTAAATTAAAGCGAAAAATGTTTAAAAAATAAATTGAAAATCAATTTAAACGTTTTGTACATAATTATTTTTTTTTTAAATTTTCATAAGTTAATAAAAGGGTTGTGAACGACTTAAGCATTTGAAATTAAATTTTTTGATGTTTTTCTACTTTGAATAAAGTTTAGGTTTCATAAAAACTTAAAGTGAGAAAGCACATTTTTGCGTTGCCCAAAAGTTGTTTTATTCTTTGAACTACGTTTGACTTCCAAATAACCCAACCATGAAAATTATTGATAAATTTTAATAAAATTTTAAAACAGGATTTTGTGAAAAATAAATGAAAACTTTAAAAAAAAATACTTTTTTTTCTTTTTTTCATAAAATAAATTTTACTAAACAACAGGATTTTAATGAATTTTATTATTTTTCAATTCTTTGAAAAGGAATAAGCCAAAAATTTCTAAATGATTATTATTGATTAAAAGGAAAATTCTTAAAGTATTTCCTTGAAATGGTATTTCAAGGTTAAATTTTCCATAAAAGTAGAAATACGTTCTATACCCGGGAAATATTAGGACTTTTGGAAACCAAAATTTTATGTTTACTCAGTAAATTCTTTAAATTTTAATTGGCCTCTTTTATTCATTACCCCTAAAGAGGCAACAAAATTGGTTAAAAATTATCAAATTGTTTTAGTGGAGTATATTTTTATTTTAGTGTTAAAGTTCCTAGATAAAACAATTCCAAAATGGTGTTTGGGGGAATTGAAAAATACCCTTTTCATTAGGCTTAAAGATCATTATAGCAAATATTTTTATTTCCAATCTTCGGGGTTTGAAACTCATTTTCAAAAACCTTAACCAAAAGGTACAACCAATGTTAAGAACTAAAGTTGTTTTCCAAGTTGATAATTTTAAAAAAATTTTAAATACTAATTCGGAATAGTGGTCAAATTTTAAAAAAATTTTTCTGTTGATTGAAATTTTTAATAATTATTTTTCAAGAATAATTATTATTAATTTTAATAAATTTAATAATTTTTAATAAATTGCAAATATTTTTTTTTCAATTTCCTTTTTTTGAAATAAAAGGGTTGCAAATTATTAAATTTTCGGTTGGAAACCCCAACTTTTTAGGAAATTTTAACCCGAACAAGTTATTAGGAAATAGGAAATTAAAATAAAAATTTGCCGGTTTAAAATTCATTCAAAAGCAAATAAATCTTGTCAAAAATTAAAAAAATGAAAATTTTTTTAATTTGAGGGTAATTCAATTTTTTATTGGGTTTGACAAAGCAATAACATTTAAAAAAACTTTGTTTTCTTAACTTTAAAACTTAGCTAATAAATTAATGCAAAATAATTTCCCTCCGTATTTATAGGGATTTAATGTTTAACTGGTTGCAAATACTCTCATTAACCAGAAACCAGCCGAGACCGAGGGACCCCAGCACCCCAACCCAAAAAAACCCTAAAAAAACCCCAAAAACCACCGACCAGCAGGAAACCCCCCCCGGGAAGAACCCAGGGCCGCCCACGAGGAAAAAAAAAACCAGGCCAAACCCCCAACCCAGGGCCCCCAACCGCCGCCACCCCCCCCCCCAAAAAAAAACCAAACCAACAACAAAAAACCAAAAAAATATATTTTGGGATTTCGAAATTACCCAAATTGTAAAATGCAATAAGTATTTAGCGTTGAAAAAAGAATAATTCTTCCTAAACTAGAGGTTGGAACAAATATCGAACAGTAGTTTCCCCACAAAAAAATTCAAAGAAAAGAAATAATTTTAATAAATTTTTAGTTAATTACAATTTTTCCTAAAATTTATTAAAAATAGGCAACTTGTTCCAAAACAAAATCAGCAACGAGTTCAAAATTAATGACAACGTTAAAGATTCAATGTGAAAAATTTAATTATCATTTTTTAGATAATAGAATTTTAATTAACAAAACCAAATTTAAAAAAAACTTCTTTTTAATGGAAAAATTCAGCAATAAGGTTAAAAGTGTTTTAAAAAATCGAAATCCCCGTTCTTAAATATAAATTTTAAATGAATTTATTAACGCTTCCGGTTTTTAAGAAACTTTAAAAGGGTTATAAAATTAAATTTTCCTTAAAAATACAATCATTTTTTTAAAGATTAATGTTATTCAAATACTCAAAAATTTACCAACCTTAAATTCATTAGGAATTTTTGCCGAAATTCATCATTAAAAAAGCATAACGAATTTCGAATGAAGGCATATCTGGGATTTTAATCTTTAAATATGGGCTTTTGCGGAAAAAAAAAATCCCTAAAAAATTTCTCCACCCTATTTTCCCAAAATCTAATACTCCGTAAAAACTGTTTCAAAATTTTAATGTGGGTTTTTTGTTCGGAACATGGTTAAATATTTACAACAGCAACCCAACCAACACCACCCCCCTAAAAACCCCCATCCCCCAAATATAAATCCCTCGGACTCAGGCCGATTTGGTAAATTCCAAAAGGTAAAAGGCTAATAATTTGAAAGCTATAAAAAAGTCTTGAAAAAATTGTTGGTAATTAAAAAAATCTAAAATTAATTTTGTACAATTTTCTTGCAAAAAAAGTGCAATTAAACATGTTCTTAATTTTTTTATTCAAGAAAAAATAAAAATTTCTAACGGAAACGAATAATCCAGTTCTGTTTTTAATTTATAAATAAAAAATAAGATCTTTCTTGGATAAAATGGACAATAATCAATTGGTGTACAAAAAGGAATTAAATGAATAATGCAATTTCTAAATGTATTAAATCTATTTTTTTGTTTTTCCCCCTTATTAGGAATTTAACCACGACTTAACCATTAATGGAAATTACCTAAAATGTTTTACCACTTTAAACTGTTATATATACCTTATAAAGGTTCATAATATCCTTGGGTTCGTAATATTAATAATTTTTTATATTTAACACCTTAACATTTAATTTTGTTTTAATTTTTCAAGTTAACCTTAATATTTTTTTTAAAATTACTGTGTTGTTTTTGTTGGTGGGTGCTTTTTGCACACAAACACAAACAACAACACAAACACACAAACACACAAACACACACACAACACACAAACACACAAACACACAAACACACAAACACACAAACACACAAACACACAAAACACACAAACACAAACACACAAACACAAACACACAAACACACAAACACAAACACAAACACACAAACACACAACACACAAACACACAAACACACAACACACAAACACACAAAACACACAAACACACAAACACAAACCACAAACACAACACACAAACACACAAACACACAAACACACAACACAAACACACAACACAACACACAACACACAACACACAAACACACAACACACAAACACACAACACACAAACACACAAACACACAACACACAAACACACAAACACAAACACACACACACAACACAAACACACAAACACACAACACACAAACACAACAAACAACACAAACACACAAACACACAAACAAAACACACAAACACAAAACACACAAACACACAACACACAAACACACAACACACAAACACACAAACACACAAACACACACAAACACACAAACACACAACACACAACACAAACACACACACACATACAAACACAAAAACATAAACACACAAACACACAAACACACAAACACTAACACACAAACAAAAACACACAAAACACAAACACACAAACACAACACAACAAACACAAACACACAAACACACAAACACACAAACACAACACACAAACACAAAACACAAAACACAAACACACAAACACACAATACACAACAACACACAAAACACAAACACACAAACACACAACACACACAACACACAAACACAACAAACACACAAACAACACACAACACACAAACACACAAACAACAACACAAAACACACAAACACACAAACACAAACACACAAACACACAAACACACAAACACACAAACCACAAAACAAACACAAACAAATACACAACACAAACACACAAACCACAAACACACAAACACACAACACACAAACATCACAAAACACAAACACAAACACAAACACACAAACACACAAACACAAACACAACGACACAAACTCACATAACACCACAACAAACACAATACAGCACAAACACACAAACACAAACACACACACAAACACAAACTACATACACACAAACACACAAACACACAAAACACAAACACACAAACACTAAAACACAAAATAACAACAAATACCACAAACAAACACAACACACAAACACACAAACACAAAACACAAACACACAAACACAAATTACACAAACAAAACAAACACAACAACACACAAACAAACAAAAACACAAACACATAAATAACAAACACACAAAACATCAAACACATAAACAAAATACACACAAACACACAAATACACAAACACACAAATACACAATATATACACAACAAAACTACAAACACAAAACACAAAACAAAAACACATCAAACACAAACACTAAAAATCACACATACACAAATACCTAAACAACAAAACAAAAACACACATATACGCACAAACACAAAACACACAAACTACACAAACGACACACAAACACAAACACACAAACATAAAACTACACAAACACAAACACAACACAAAACACACAAACACATATAACACAAAACATAAAACACAAACACAAACACACAAAACACAAAACTACAAACACATAGTAACACAGCAATACACTAACATCTAAATACAAAACAAATGCAACACAAACAACAACAATAAAAACACAAACACAAACAAGAATGGCACACATAAACAAACAAAACAAAAACTACACAAACACACAAACACACAAACACACAAATAACAACACAAACACAAACACACAAACACACAAACACAACAAACACACAAACACACAACACACAAACACAAACACACAAACACACAAACACACAGAACGACACAAAGCACACATAACATCACAAACACTACAAATAATCAAACACAAACACTGACAAAACACAAACACAAACACACAAACACACAAACACGACAGAACACAAACACACAACACACAAACACAACACAAAACACAAAACACAAAACACACAAACACAAAACACAAACAGACAAAACACAAACACACAAACACACTAAACACACAACACACAAACACACAAAACACATAAAAACACACAAACACACAAAACATAAACACAAAACACAACAAAAAATAAACACTAAACACAAACACACAACACACACACACAAACACATAACACTACAAACACAAACACAAATACACACATAACACACAAACCAAACACACAAACACACAAACACACAACACACAAACACACAAACACAAACACACAAACACACAACACAACAAACACACAAACACACAACACAAACACACAACACACACAACACATCAACACAAAACACTAAACACACAAACACACAAACACAACAATACACAAACACATAATAACACACAAACACACAACACAAACACACAAACACACAAACACACAATACACAATACACACATAAACACAAACACAACAAACACACAAACACACAAACACAAAACACACAAACACACAAACACTCAAACACACAAACACACAAACACACAAAAACACACAACACACAAACACACACCACACACACAAACACACAAACACACACAAACACACAAACACAAACACACAAACACACAAACACACAAACACACAAACACACAAAAACACAAACACACAAACACTCAAACACACAAACACACAAACACACAAACACACAAAACACACAAACACACAAACACACAAACACACAAACACACAAACACACAACACACAAACACAAAACACACAAGCACACAACACACAAACAAACACAGCACACAAACACACACAGCACACATCGCAAAGAAACAAACAAAGAAACACACAACACACACACAGACGCAGACGCAGACGCAGACACAACGCACCACGCACACGCAGAAACGCAGCACGCAAACGACACAGACGCAGACGCACAGACGCAACGCAGACGCAGACGCACGCACCAGCACGCAGACGCAGACGCAACGACGCACAGCACGCAGACGCAGCGCAGACGCAGACCCAGACGCAGTCGCAGACGCAGACACAGACACACATCATAGCCGTTCTTGGCGAGAGATGCACAAAAATACAGGGTTGTCCATTGATTTCCATTATTTTGTTTCGCATGCAAGACTAAAATACTTGAAGGCGATCACCGGCCCAGTAACTTACGTTGTGATATCTATTTGTGTTTTGTTGATAAGATTCGACTAATATGCGGAAAGTCGTACAAGTATAAAAATTTTTGAGTGAAATTTGGTTTGTTTGCTTACTGCACGTATTTACTGCATCGCGTTGTGTTGCGTTTGATCGTTGACAGTTTGGATCCATATCATGTTATGTTTTGCCAATACTTGCTAAATACAGTTTTGCATTATAGAGTCATAACCGAATCAATATGCATTTTACCAGTTCCTTATGAATTATAGTTTTAGGGTGCATTATTGGGAGCTGGTGCCTCGCTAATAGGATTAGGATCTGATATATTTGGTTCGCTTCGTCTACCTGCACATTATTGTATGGGGACACAAACCTAGTCCATTTACGGTAGCCATAGACGGTCATTTTCCAATGTGTAAAGATGTACTCGCATGGAAGCAGTATTTTCTTTAGGTGCTATGACAAGATATGCTGGTGATTTACCGTTAATCCTGGAAGTTATCTCAGAAAAAATTACAATTCAATACTCCAGTAGATATAAGCAGCATAAAGTTTTACCATACAGATTTCAACGAATCAATATTATATAGAAAATTAGACAAGGAAACTTGCAAAGTGGTAAGAAAACTAATAAATTATTTATCAACTGCTTATCCGAAACGTTAGCCACGTAAGTATTTTACTCATTTACATAATTTTGTGCACATCAAAACCTTTAATTTTAGATGAATTTTGATGGGTTTAAATATACACCAGAGTTATGCGTTATAAAAATGTTTAATTTTGATGATGTAGAAGAGGTTTTCGAAAATAAAGAAACTGTGGTTTAAAAATTATTGTTACATGCCACACGTAAATTAAATTGTTTGTATTTTCGAAATTAACAAAGATAATTTACGCATATTATATTTTTACTTGTCTAATTTAATCTAAAAATAAAAATATTCTTGTAAGAGTATTTATTTAGGTATTTAACAAATTTAAAAAATAACCACTATTCATTGGCGTTAATTAATTTAATATGATTGAATACTTAAATGACATCAAAAATAAAATTTGTAAATAAAATTTTTTTATGGACGATATTCAATAAAGGTATAAAAATAATAATATAAAAAAAATTTGTTTAGCTGTTTAACATATAAAACAAAGATAAACAAAATACTCATTACAAATAGTATAATTTAGTTTACAGTCAAAATGATTGTCTTGTTTGTGTAAAAAATTATCTTTGTTGGGGTTGTCTTACTGTTTGTATTTTAGGGATGTTTTTACCCACAAAAAAGAAACGCTTATGTTTAGTTTTCCATTCCTGAAGTTTAAAATTACCCAGGATTTATTTGCTGTTTATTATTATTTAGTTGACAAAAACAAAAAAATAAATTTTTTTATAAGTTTTTTTATAACGAATAAGTTAAAAATTAATTAAAAAATTAAATTAATTAATTTTTTTACAAAATAAATTTTTTTTGTTTTACAAGCTTTATGTATTTAAAAAGGTTTAAACGAATTTTAAACGCAAATTACTATTAGTATTTTCAACTTTGGCCAAGTTTAAGCGGCCATATTTCTTGTGAGGTTTTTGCGTTGCCCTAAATAGCTGCTTTGTTGCTACTTGTGTTATGTTTTAAATATTTAAACCGCGATAACTTAAAACAAAAACCTACTACTTAAAATTTTGTTTTGCTTGTTTTAATTTCCAGGTTTAGAAACCAATTTTTATTTGACTTTTTGATTTTTATCAAATATTTCTAAAACAGCTGTATTTTAAAAAAGCAAACACATAGATTTTTCTTTAAAGTTTTTTAATTAAAGGGAAAAAGTGAAAATTAAATAAATAAATTGAAAATGCAAACTTTAAACGTCTGTTTACGATTATTTTTTTTTACAATGTTTTTTATACTTATTAAAAAGGAACGAAAAAAGAAATTTGAAATTAAAATTTTTTAAGATAATTTTTTATTTGAAAAAATTGGGTAAAACATAAAAAATTAAAGTGGAAAGACATTTATTGACTTGCCCATAAAGATCGTTAAATTTAATACTGGACTGACCCATAATCCGTGAAAATTTTAAATTTTAAAAAATTTTAAACACGGCAGTAAACAAAAAATGTTCAAAAAACCCAATATTTTTTTTTTTTTTGCTTAGTCAATTTTTATTAAAAAGTTTGGATTTATCGTCAATTTTTCGATTAGTTTGTTCACTATTTTTAAAAGGAAAACAAATTCAATTTAATTTAATATTTTATAAATAATATATATATATATATATATATATATATATATATATATATATATATATATATAAATCTGACAGAATATTGTTTTTGTTTCTACAATGTTGCCTGTTTCCGTTATGAACATATAAAAAAGAGGTTGCATAATTATCCTAAATTTTCTGGTGTGGAACACCACACTTTTTTAGGATAATTATTCAACCTCGTTCATAATAAGTTCATTAGGGAAATAGGCAACATTGTAAAAACGATAACAAATACCTATGTCAAACAGACGTTTAAAACTTCATGTCAGACAGAGCATAATAGACATCTAGATGCTAACTTAAAAAATTAAAAGAAATGAACTAATTTTAATTATAATTTGTTTAGGGTAACTATGCAACCTCTTTGTTATATGTTGGTGACGAAAGCAATCAACATTGTAAAACAAAAACAATAATCTGCTTATGTCATAATAACGTTTAAAACTTCATGCTAGATAGAGATTAATAGACATAAATACATGTTAACCTAAAAATCCAAAGTCGCCAGCTTCTATAGGGTATTAATAATACAGTTTAAGCATGGAATTGTCGTAAATACTAACATAATTACACACAACACGCACACCACCACAAACACAACACGCACCGCACCCCCCCCAAAAAAACCCCACCAAAACCACACCAACACACACACCACCCCACGCACCAACACGCACACGCACACGCACACCCACCACAAAACCCCCAAACCCCCCCCACGCACACGCATACCCACGCACCACGCAACCGCCAACGCACCGCCAACGCCACCACCGCCACGCACCCCACGCCAGCACCAAAAAAAAAAAAAAAAAAAAAAACCCCCACACCCACACCACACCCAACCAACCACCACAGCACCGGCCCAAACCCAGCCCAAAGGGAAACGGAAAAAGCAGGAAAGCAACCACCCCAACCAGGGGGGAAGCAACGAAACCCCGACGCCCCCAACCACAAAGGAACCAAGAAAAAAAAAAAACCAAAAAAACCAAAAACCAACAGAAACCAAAACAAACCACAACCAACCAAACCAAACAACAAAAAACCAATTGAAAGTTTAAAATAAGTAATGGATTTAATAGGAAAAAAGCATTAAAAAACCCCAAAATTGTGGTTGGAAGTTAAAATTCTGCAGTAGATTTAATAAAATGGAAATTAAAAAAAAAAAATTTTTCTTTTTTAGTTAATTTAATTTTTCCATTAATTTTTACCTGGAAATTTTAAACAAAAAAAATTAGTAAAATTCCTTAAAAGCAGATAAATTTCTAAAGAAATAATGTTAATTTCATTTTTAAAATTCAACCTATTTTTAACAAAAAGGGTAAAAAAAAACAATAAAATTTTAAATGAGAAAATTATGTAGTAAGGTTAATGCTTTAACTTAAAAAAAAAGGCCCTTTAAAATATAAAAAATTTAATTTCAAATTTCTTCTTCCGTTATTTAAAAATTTTATAAAGAAAAGATAAAAAAATTTTTTAAAAATTGTCTAGTTTTTTTTTGATTAATCTTATTCAAATATCAAAAAATTCCCCAACCCAAAATTAAAGGAATTTCCCTAAATTACACCTTTTAAAAATTTAAAGAATTAATGAATCTTGGCTAATTTTTTAAATTTTTGAAAATGGAGGGTTTTGAAAAGGATAAAAAAAAACCCCTAAAAATACCTTTAGTGGTTTTAAAAAATCTAAAACAAATAAAAAATCTTGTTCAAAATTTTTAAAAGATGTTTTTTCGGAGTTTAGGATCTTATTCACAAAAACCAAAAAAAAAACGACTAACCAACAAACCCCTAAATAAAATAGAATCAGGCATCTTTTAAAAAAATTGTAAATGAGCAAAATTTTTGCGAAGGAAAAAAATCATTTAAAATACATAAAATTAATTTTAAAGGAATAAAAATATGAGTATTTTTTTAAAAATTTGTTTTGTTACCAATTAAGAATTTGTTTTTTCCAAGTTCCGAAACCCAAAATAAAAATTTTTTTGAAACCTTTATTATAAAGTTCAAAAATTACAAACTTTTTTTTAAAAAATTTAAAACCCTATCCAAAATTTAAACGGTTTTGTTTTTGGAATTATTTTTTAAAAGGTTTTAAAATTTTTTTGTAATTTTAAAATAAAATGTTTTTTTTGCTATTTAAAATTTTAGAAAAATCATTTTTGGTTTTTTTAAAAATTAAATTTTTTAAATTTCTTTGTAGGTTTTGAATTTAAACACTTATTATTCCAAATAATTTTATTAGATATCATTGTTTTTTTAAAGTTTTTCATTTTAAAAAAAAATTGATCCAAAATTTCATTCGAATTCGTAAGAAAAGGGATTTAAAATTAAAATCATTTAAGTACGTAGGTGTTTTTGTTCTGGAGTTATCATGGATACTAATATTCACATACACACGCATGCACACCCACACCAACACTCACACCAGCACCTACACCAACACCCTCACTCACACCCATACCCTCACACATACACACATCGAGACATCATGGCCGATCTTGGCTAAACTTGGCCAAAAGTTGTAAAATGAGCTAATAATTTGATATAGCGATAGTGAAAAAGAAGTCGATTGCTTAACCACATATACCTACGTATGTATAGGTAGATTGGAAAGGAAAAATCTAAAATGTACAGTTATTGCCCTACAATAATATAATACATTGTACTACTTTAAAGAAAGACTGCAATTAACACGATGTTCTTAAGTAGTATTTCTTTATTCACAGAAAACAATAAAGAGATTTCTGGATACTTGGAAACGTAATAACTAACACAGTTACTGTGGTTTAAAATAATTTATAAATAAAAGAATGCAAGATCATACTTCTGTGATAAAATGTGACAACTAGATGCGGAATTGGTGCTGACAGAAAACGGTAACTACCATAAATAGATATCAGACTCGCACTTGCATTTCTAAACTGTGATAATAAATCATGAGTATTTCTTGTTTTGTCGCACCCTTAGCTTCAGGTAACGCTGCGGTTAACCACTGTACTTAAGCCACTTATTATGCGATTATATATACCTCCAAAATGTTCTCTAGCCACCTCACTTTAAACTGTTGGAGGTCACTGGGTGACCTTGATCAAGGGTTCTATAGGGATGATCGAACTTGGGTTCAGTGAGGACTGAGGGTGGTAATAATCCAGTATTTGTCAGGGTATTTTGAACACGCTGTATACGTATTGGGTAATTTTGTTTGTAATTTTATTCACTTAGTTAGATTCCGTATATATTTTTTTGTGTAAGAGCTTACTGTAGATAATGAATGTTTTGCTTGGATGGGTCACGCTGTATGTAAAGGAATTTTAGGAATGTGTAATGTGCATTAAGGAATTTCGTTTTTTTTGTGTAGTTACGTAATTTTCATTAAGAAAAGTCAGTGTAGTTTTTTTTGGAATGTTAAGTACAATCTTCAGTTTATTGCCCGAATCATATGTGAAGTTTTATTGAGATAAATTCATTTGATTTTTTTTAAGTTTCATTACAAAGAAGCGTTGTTATCGCATTGGTGCCGTACTGTCGCATTCGTGTAGAGGAACAATTGGGGAGTCGGAAGGTTGGTTTTCATCCATGTAAGTAATATGAGTGGGCGATTGGTTGTACCTTTGCAATAACATTTCTGTATCGGGTCGAAGGAAAATGAAAACGTGGCAGTTTCTTCGCCTTAAGTCGGGAGATCATCGTAAATTTATTGGTTTGTTTGAATGAATTTGTATGGAGGGGAACGTTTTTTAATATGGCGAGAAAGTAATTTTGAATGGAAGAGACTCGGTCCTAAGCTTTTGACGCGTGAAGTCGTGTGTGTAGGTAAAGTCGTTCGAATTAGTGGAATTGGGATTTTTCATCATTGTGCGGGCTCCTAGTGAAATTTAGTTAAGGAACGTTGAAGACTTGAAAGATTAGTCGAGTATAACCAAGTTTGGGATATTTTCTGTGAAGTAACATTTCAACCGGGCTCGCTCATTAAGTTAGTTTATTGGAGAAGAACGGCATCTTTTGAGTGCGTTTATGATAGATATTTGGTTCGTGTTTTTTTTGTAGTGCGAACCGGAGGACTATTGAATTTTCGTTAGTAACGAGATATAATTAGAGAACCCCTTTTCTAAGATTTAGTGAATGTAGTGAACGATCGCCCAGCCACGCACATACTGTTTAGGATTGTTCTGTTCGTACTTAAACCTATTAATGTCAGCTGTGTGAAACGATTTGTTGAGTGTTTTCTTTAGTTTGTCGAACCTTGACAACCTCGAGTTAAAAGAAATTATTAAAGTGATTTAAGCTAGTTAATGCCGTTGCAATAAATTACGAGGCATTATTGGAAATTAATTTAAAAAGCAAGTTGAATACGTAGTAGAGACCTGGGTTAAGGCAGCTGCCTTGTCGTCGACGAGCAGTAACACCGTGGGCAGCACGAGCCGTACCAAACGCTTTCGCCGAGCAAGGATCATCTCCTATTTGCCTTTATGACCTAGGTAATGTAATTTATATTTTGTTTGATGATCTTGCGACTTTTGAAAATAAAATTTGGTTGTGTTTTATATGGAATATATCTCAGACAGTTTCCTTTGTCTATTTAGTAGCTATTTAAGGTGTTCTTGATACCATTAATATTTTATGCCGGGAGGTAAATAAAATCTTACCTTCATTATTCAGTTTATATAAGATTTACGTGCTGACGTAATTCAAGTTTATAGAATTTCTTTGAATGCAATTTAGCTTAAGATAGTTTTGCTACTGGCCAGAATTCAATGAGGTAAAAGTTAAGAAGATACGATTACCATTATATTCAAATTGACCTGTTTAAATTTTAATTGTTTTATTTATTTATTTTGATTTAATAGATGTTTAACTTAGTTACTATTTTGGAATATTTATTTTGATATTAAGCCTTTACAAAGGGTGATGATATATTGCTCAAATAGAAAAGCGTCGCCGAGTTATCTTAAGAGAAGTTGGAGTTTTGGTTTTTTTTTGTTTTGTTTTGTTGCCAGATTAAGTTAACGTAACGTAATTTACAAGTTTAGAAAAGAGTTTTAACCGAATTGAAGTCAGTTGGTATGTGTTATGTTGATTTGTTTAAGAGAGTAATTTAACGTAAGGGGAACATTAGAGATTTGTATTGAATTTGAATATTGCTGCACGGTGGTAAGTTGATCTGATTAAGGTGCAGATTTTGAAGCCTTTTCAGGTGAAGCAGTATTGCGGAACCTGGAGCTACGAGCGTTACGATTTGGTAAGTGTGGTAAGTTGGGTATTCGAACCACTACGTACCGTCGTTTAATTCGCATTTTAAAACACCCTGGTGTGTTCCTTTAGAATATCCTGGCGCCTACCGGAACCTATTGTGTCATTTTCCCGATTTCGACTTTGGTAGAAACGTAAACTACGGAGACGAGACTGCTTTGTCCCTATAGATCCTCACCCGCACGCCGAGCTAGCCGTGCAAAAACCAGGTTTATCTTTTACCTTGTCCTAGTGAACATTTTTACCGTAACATATTTTACAAAGTAGGAATTGATTATGCTGGACCGATACTTATAAAAGATCGGAAAACTCGTGGTTCTATGTTATTAAAATTTTATACGTATGACAAAAGCCATACATGTAGACTTAGCAACAGAGTTAACTATTGATGTTTTTTTAAACGTTCTGAAGCGATTTATTAGTCGCAGGGGAAAACCTAATTTAATTACATTTGATAATGCCATTAACTTTATTGGAGCATCCAATGAGTTGAGTGAGATGTACCACATAACGATGATAAAATATCTAATTTTCTGAGTAATCAATGTATTAGCGGAAATCTATTATTTGCTGCAAATAGAAGCCACTCTAAACTGACGACATCTTTCGTTCTTATCTAACGACCCCAGATTCCAATCATTTAACTCCTGGTCATTTCTTAATCGGCAAACCTTTGTGCCTTCTACCCGAACCATGCCTTTTGCACCTTAATGATGAAAAATTGTCACTTTATCAACATGACCAAAAAATTGTGCAAGACGTTTGGAAAAGATGGAATTTGAAAGTGGTTCCTGAGATGCAACGTAGAGTAAAATGGTATAAGCATTTGCCTCAACTGCTTAAATTTGGGTCTTTAGTGCTGTTAAGGGAAGATAATTTAGCTGCTCTTCAATGGATTCTCGGAAGAGTGCTGGAGCTATACACTGCTATGGATAGAGTTGTTAAATGAAACACTATTTGCGCTTTATCTAACCGGCATCTTTTCTACGATAAATTTTTTGTTAAATTTTCATTTTCATTAATTATTCATCTGATCAGGCTGCGTGTTTCTGTGTTAAGAGCGTCACTACTGGCCTTTCAAATGGGCATACAATTAAACGTGCAGTGCATAAGATTTGTTCCTTGCTTGAAGTGAGTTAATAGGTCCAATAGAAATTTATTTTTGATTCATAAAAACAATCAGTGATAGGGTAAGCGCGTATTTTTGATTTTGTTGTCCATTACAAATACTTAATATATATTTACAAAATGTATCTTATAGTAGCGCCGGGGAGAGGTGTCTCATGGCAGACTCAAGAATGGGGATGTAATTATTATTGTGAAATGCATCTGTTTCCCTTTATCTTAGTGAAGTTCCCACTTAAATAAAGACGGGGTTATAATACGTCTGCTACATATTTTAATGCAGGACTTAAAAACGTATGTCGATTCTAAAGTTAAAGCTCATGACGCTGTCAGATGCTTTTTGGCTATTTAACCTCAAATTATTCTTCGTATTTCGTTTCGTATAATCGCATCGTGTTTTGTAGTTATAAATAATTTATCTTTCGCTTCGTAATTTATTAGTTTCCATTGCATTTGTAAACAACATTTTTTTTCAAAACCATTATTATTAATATTCAGTATTACGAGGTAAGTTTATAATGCAAAATGTATTTCCAATTGATTGAATTCATTTTTATTTTGAAGCAAATAATGATGTCATTAAATGGTAAATCTTTGAAAAGCCACACTAAAGTAATGTTAATGAATATACTGCATTATTTCGAGATGGAACGCGATAACGGGGGCCAAGTTTACCTTTACTTCCATTACCCAGGTACGCTAATAATTTTACTATTTAAATTACGAGGCATTATTGGTAATTTAAAAGCAAGTTGAATACGTAGTAGAGACCTGGGTTAAGGCAGCTGCCTTGTCGTCGACGAGCAGTAACACCGTGGGCAGCACGAGCCGTACCAAACGCTTTCGCCGAGCAAGGATCATCTCCTATTTGCCTTTATGACCTAGGTAATGTAATTTATATTTTGTTTGATGATCTTGCGACTTTTGAAAATAAAATTTGGTTGTGTTTTATATGGAATATATCTCAGACAGTTTCCTTTGTCTATTTAGTAGCTATTTAAGGTGTTCTTGATACCATTAATATTTTATGCCGGAGGTAAATAAAATCTTACCTTCATTATTCAGTTTATATAAGATTTACGTGCTGACGTAATTCAAGTTTATAAATTTCTTTGAATGCAATTTAGCTTAAGATAGTTTTGCTACTGGCCAGAATTCAATGAGGTAAAAGTTAAGAAGATACGATTACCATTATATTCAAATTGACCTGTTTAAATTTTAATTGTTTTATTTATTTATTTTGATTTAATAGATGTTTAACTTAGTTACTATTTTGGAATATTTATTTTGATATTAAGCCTTTACAAAGGGTGATGATATATTGCTCAAATAGAAAAGCGTCGCCGAGTTATCTTAAGAGAAGTTGGAGTTTGGTTTTGTTTTGTTTTGTTGCCAGATTAAGTTAACGTAACGTAATTTACAAGTTTAGAAAAGTTTTAACCAATTGAAGTCAGTTGGTATGTGTTATGTTGATTTGTTTAAGAGAGTAATTTAACGTAAAGGAACATTAGAGATTTGTATTGAATTTGAATATTGCTGCACGGTGGTAAGTTGATCTGATTAAGGTGCAGATTTTGAAGCCTTTTCAGGTGAAGCAGTATTGCGGAACCTGGAGCTACACGTTACGATTTGGTAAGTGTGGTAAGTTGGGTATTCGAACCACTACGTACCGTCGTTTAATTCGCATTTTAAAACACCCTGGTGTGTTCCTTTAGAATATCCTGGCGCCTACCGGAACCTATTGTGTCATTTTCCCGATTTCGACTTTGGTAGAAACGTAAACTACGGAGACGAGACTGCTTTTTCCCTATAGATCCTCACCCGCACGCCGAGCTAGCCGTGCAAAAACCAGGTTTATCTTTTACCTTGTCCTAGTGAACATTTTTACCGTAACATATTTTACAAAGTAGGAATTGATTATGCTGGACCGATACTTATAAAAGATCGGAAAACTCGTGGTTCTATGTTATTAAAATTTTATACGTATGACAAAAGCCATACATCTAGACTTAGCAACAGAGTTAACTATTGATGTTTTCTTAAACGTTCTGAAGCGATTTATCAGTCGCAGGGGAAAACCTAATTTAATTACATTTGATAATGCCACTAACTTTATTGGAGCATCCAATGAGTTGAGTGAGATGTACCACATAACGATGATAAAATATCTAATTTTCTGAGTAATCAATGTATTAGCGGGAAATCTATTACCCCTCATCAAGAGGGTTTATGGGAGAGTGGAGTGGAATCCACAAAGACTCTCTTAAAACGTGTTTTAGGAAACACTTGTTTAACTTATGAAGATTTGTTAACTGTTTTGCTGCAAATAGAAGCCACTCTAAACTGACGACATCTTTCGTTCTTATCTAACGACCCCGCAGATTCCAATCATTTAACTCCTGGTCATTTCTTAATCGGCAAACCTTTGTGCCTTCTACCCGAACCATGCCTTTTGCACCTTAATGATGAAAAATTGTCACTTTATCAACATGACCAAAAAATTGTGCAAGACATTTGGAAAAGATGGAATTTGAAAGTGGTTCCTGAGATGCAACGTAGAGTAAAATGGTATAAGCATTTGCCTCAACTGCTTAAATTTGGGTCTTTAGTGCTGTTAAGGGAAGATAATTTAGCTGCTCTTCAATGGATTCTCGGAAGAGTGTTGGAGCTATACACTGCTATGGATAGAGTTGTTAAATGAAACACTATTTGCAATTTATCTAACCGGCATCTTTTCTACGATAAATTCTTTATTAAATTTTCATTTTCATTAATTATTCATCTGATCAGGCTGCGTGTTTCTGTGTTAAGAGCGTCACTACTGGCCTTTCAAATGGACATACAATTAAACGTGCAGTGCATAAGATTTGTTCCTTCCTTGAAGTGAGTTAATAGGTCCAATAGAAATTTATTTTTGATTCATAAAAACAATCAGTGATAGGGTAAGCGCGTATTTTTGATTTTGTTGTCCATTACAAATACTTAATATATATTTACAAAATGTATCTTATAGTAGCGCCGGGGAGAGGTGTCTCATGGCAGACTCAAGAATGGGGATGTAATTATTATTGTGAAATGCATCTGTTTCCCTTTATCTTAGTGCGAAGTTCCCACTTAAATAAAGACGGGGTTATAATATACGTCTGCTACATATTTTAAATGCAGGACTTAAAAACGTATGTCGATTCTAAAGTTAAAGCTCATGACGCTGTCAGATGTCTTTTTGGCTATTTAACCTCAAATTATTCTTCGTATTTCGTTTCGTATAATCGCATCGTGTTTTGTAGTTATAATAATTTATCTTTCGCTTCGTAATTTATTAGTTTCCATTGCATTTGTAAACAACATTTTTTTTCAAAACCATTATTATTAATATTCAGTATTACGAGGTAAGTTTATAATGCAAAATGTATTTCCAATTGATTGAATTCATTTTTATTTTGAAGCAAATAATGATGTCATTAAATGGTAAATCTTTGAAAAGCCACACTAAAGTAATGTTAATGAATATACTGCATTATTTCGAGATGGAACGCGATAACGGGGGGCCAAGTTTACCTTTAACTTCCATTACCCAGGTACGCTAATAATTTTTACTATTTAAATTTACATTTATGTAATATTACGTTGCAGCGAACTGCTCTCCCATGCGGCATTTCCGAGAAAACCGTAACTCGGACAGAGGCAAGAATGGCTTCGCTTCAGAATCTGGGAAATCGGTGCCGGATTCACCGCAAAAACATAGGCTGCGTTTGAAGTCGAAGCCAGAGGATGGCGACGAATACGTGAAAGACGTTTTAAAACGAAAAATTTACACCATGCATGCAACTGGTAAATAATTCAGAAATTATTGTTGAAATGGAGTGAATCACTGTTTAATTTCAGGCTCACATATTACTATCGAAAAACTCCAAACTGAACTTAAAGAATATGAAAATGTAAACTTTCACCATTAACACTCATAATAAAATACTTATCTTTTTTGGGATTTTTTAATGGTGTACTTTAAATTATACAATCTAAACGTTTCGATAACACAGTTATCTTCGTCAGTAGTAATGTGTGTTAAAAATTGTTAAAGATGTAGTAAACAATTTTGTCAAATTTGAAAAATTAAAACATAAACATAAGCCTGCTATTAGTATAACAGTTTGGGAAACATAAAGCCAACTATAAAATTTTTAGTAAAGAATAACTAGGTCATAAAATTAAATATTATTAAACTGCTTCAAAGATGAAAAACCAGAACACTCTCTACGACGAAAGCTAACAATGAAATTTGCCAGCCAAAAAACACATTTAACAAAATTTAATCGAATTATGATGTAAGTGTAAAGTTGTGAAAAACTTCAATTTTAAAATGATAGAAGCATTCACAAATCCAAACATTACATTAAATAAAATAACCCAGTTAAATCTAACAAAGAGATATCTTTATCAATAATTGTTAATAACACTTCCAATTATTGATAAAGATATCTCTTTGTTAGATTTAACTGGGTTATTTTATTTGATGTAATGATGCAACAAAAACTTTGGAACACAGGGCTTCAGGGACGAGAATGTTTTATCGCTATGGAAGGATTCATTAAACCAAGTAACTGGAGAACTGTGACAAAAGTGTATTTCACATGCTGCAAAGGAAATGAGCCAGTGGTGGGACGTTTAAAAAAGAGCTCAGGAAATGGTAAAACCTCTAGTAATCAATGTCGGAGAGTCGAGTGAAGGTGATGACTTTTAATTATAATATGTCCAATATTTGAATTTAAAGCAAAAATTAGAATCGTAGTTACTTTATAACATTGTAAAGAATTATTTTATTTAACATATACCTCTGTAGCTGTACTTAGGTTTACATTCGTTATATATATATATATATATATATATATATATATATATATATATATAACTGTAAACTGAGATTTTTAAAATCGGTTATATTATTAACTAATAATAAATCTCATTTTTAACATCCAATACTGTGTATCTATTTATGACAAAATCAGTTATTTATAAGTGACTTCGATAACCAAATTACAGTTTTGACTCTTTTGACGCGGTGAGATCTGTCGACTAAAAACGTTCCTCCGCAATTAACCAAACTTTTCGCACTTCATTCGGGCACTGCCTACTCCTAGCTACTTCGTTTCTTATTGAAAATTATTGATATAATTAATTTGTAAAACAGATCCAAAACGAAATTTTATTGACCTTTAGGATGCTAAATCCCGAGATATTCGAACAATAATTTTATTTAAATTTGACAGCGCGGCTTAAATTCGAAAATAACCTAGAAACATTGACGTTACTAACTATATGAACCAATAACGACATACGTTTTTAAAATCTTAAACCATGCTTTATTAAAAGATGAGTCATAAGACACCGCTCGCCGGCCCGACTATACTGTTGTTTTTTCTGTTTAACTTGTTGAAATCCTGAGTATTTTTAGAATACGAGTGGGGGACAGTTTCAAAATGTACTTCGCAGCGTTAATGTCACTTGTACGCTCCCTAATTCTCATTTCTTGGTATATAGACTAATAAACTTAATAAAATACTAAAGGGTTTCTAATAAACAAATTAACACCATTCTTGCCGTTATCAATGTCAATGGTTTGTCCAGTGAAAAGCAGTACGGGCTTTCAACGTACTCAATGGCTGGTTCATACCAAGAAGCGTAATAACATGGAAGAGTGTGCAGCAAAATGCGATCACTTAAATATTTAGAATATGAAAGCAAGTATTAATAATAGAGGATATCCACACGAACAGTAAAATCTCGTTTTCGCAGATAACAAGGATGTGGACGCTTACGAAGAATATATAAGCTTTTGAAATCCATATTATAATTTGCTGTAGGAGTCAACCGATATTTGTAATAGTTATTGGTTTGAAACTTGAAATCGTTCTTTGCCGCATATATACTTCGGCATGTTGCGTGCGTTATTTTCCATGATGTGTTAATTGAATATGAACCATTTACTAGTATTGCACGTAAAATGTAATATGTTATTTTATTAATAAAGGTTATATTTGAATGAACTCGTTTCTTTCGCATATTTGCAGCTCTGTCAACGTGAATTTCGGTTAGTTGCATTAAAGGCTACTGCAGTGTTTGCAGTACTGTGCAGTGCTACGAAAGTGATTAATTACAAAATCAATTTGGAGCTGGTTGAAGCTTATTTGCATGTACGGATGCGTTTCCAAATCTTCCGCCGAAAATAACAATATTCAGATATATTAACGGAAATCTATTCTTTATAGATAAAAATCAAGTTTAAGAATATAATGGGTTTACGGGGAATGTGATACAATCGGGGAACGTTGATTTTTCCACGTTTAAATTCATTGTGCAAATAAAAGTTTATTAAAGTAGGTATATAAACTTTTGAAGCTGGATAAAGCTGCGTAGTGAATTAGGTTAGTAATAAAATACTGTTTTACATAATACGAGTTTTATTTTTTACATCTTTTACAAATTTTAGCGGGAAAATGTGTACAGTCTTAGTTAAAAATGAATAATCTCTTACATTATAACTATGGCCTATTAATCCTGAAAGTAATCTAAAATTTTTACAAAAAAATTCGCCTCTAGATAATATACTTTCTTCATCGCTCAGACCTTCATTATATAGATTCGTTGCTACTTCATTTGTAAAATCTTCATAAATCGAATAATTACCATAATCATTCACATAATTCAGCTTTTGATTTATAACACCCACAGCCGAAAAAATGGGTTGATCGCCTGTTTGGGTAATAATACTGAACTGTTTCCTCTGCTTATTCCGATTCGCTTGTCTTCATCGACAATAAGCATCAATTCTATTTTTATACAATAACGTTTAAAGGCAGCTTTCCCAGATTCGGCAGCTTTTAGAGTTTCACGTATCAGATGATCAGTTTTAGCGTTTGAGATTTCGCTCCATTACTCCATATCAAAATACAAGCAACGTATGCCTCTAAATATTGTACTATAAGATTAAGTCATTCATTAATGAACTTCCGACTTCAAGACCAATAGAGCTGTCTAGAAATAGCGTCCACGTTAGTAATAAACGTTCTACAACAAAGGTTTTAATAAGAGGTCTTTACTACAATACTAATTGTTAACAGGGCGTGGTTACTAATAACTAACTTCAGCTTCATAACACACTGTATTTATTAAATAATTGTTAAATAAAAAGTACAAACATTCCACTTACTAAACCAACTTTCTAAACTGTAAAAATACTTAATTTTTATTACAAGACATAAAGCGTCATTTATCAGTCATGTTTTTTGCATTGGTAACAAGATCTTATTACGTTACTGGATACTAGATACCCCTTACATATATGCAACCCACAAAGCATTGCTTAATTAGAATTGACATATTAACACTAATTACCCTTAGTCGCTTCAGATATATCAGTCCATGAATAATTAGCTTTATCATCGACATTCCATATATATCCTATATCAGCTATACATTATTATTATTATCATACCCATTAAACACTTATCGTGTTCAGCATCCATATCACCCGGTTGATTTCAGTTAACTAATATTCAAACTATGTCTTCACCCTACTTATAATGAGTTAAATCAAAGTATGTCGTAATAATGAGTATGGGCTTAGTTGTATATACAAGCCATCATACATCTGTTTGTTACCTGCTGTGGTGACAGGAAGTACCTGTATAGCGGTAATTATGGCGTAAGTACGTAAATGATGAATATACAAATACATATCTTGCCTTAGATATAGCACCACGATATAAAGATAGATCTTCTATAGCTAGTTACAAAGTTATACTGGTAATTATAAAATATTGCAGGTTGAAAGGTGGACGTTCAAGACTGATTGTCCACTGCAGGGTCATCACATTTGCTCTTTATAGCAAATTCCTTATCTTAATTAAGAACGCAGAGTAAATTTTACGTATGCATATTTTTTTGCGAAAATATTAAATAACCTGCTATTGTTTCTTATCATCGCCTAAATATATAGGTACTGTGATATGTTTAGATTCAGCTTTCTAATAAGAGCATAAACGTTTAAGGAGAAATTTTGACTTTGTTCTAAAAATTCGTTATCACGCATAAACACTCCTCTAGAGAATGACACATCTTTAACATACTTATTTAGATCGGAATCAGTTAATGCTCTCCGCGATAGGTTTATGGTTTTTTTTGGGGTACAGTTTCAAGTACACCCCTTCCGATAGGCCTTCAAATAAAATCCTCTGTCGCTCCTTAGAGCCACCGCCTCACCCTACCATGCTAATATAAAATTTTGAAGACATACATTTTCCAATAAGATTAAACCAAATCCCTAGATTTTTAAAACAAAATCAAAATTTAACGAATAAGTCTAATATACAAACTTTCTAAAGTTCAAACCTCACACAGCGCAAACAATTTTTTCAGAGTTTATACTTAATTATTACAAACATATCACGTTAGTGTTTAAAAGCAAAATTAATTTTTCTATGTACGTCGTTCTAGAATATACATCACAGCGGATAGCTTTTTACTATAAGCTAATCTTGGGCATAATAATATACAAATACATTATACTTTTAGTATTTTAATTTGGTGTAGTGGCAACGACTAAGTATTTTTTTTCTACAGTTCCAACCCCTCACAGCGCAAACAGTTTTTTTTTAAGTTTATACTTGTACCGGAAGTAGGCCACCAAAAACACCATCGTCATGAGGTAACTCCCGAATTAAAGAACGTCCAAAGAAGCAGCTTCCACTATCAACAATGCCCAGATGACCCTCTTAGCATGGGCAACGCAATATCCCACCCCTGTAACACAGCCGCTCACGTCTACCATTGACTGCTAACTGAACCAATCGCCTTGCTCACAGCTAATAAGAGAGTATTCTATTGGCCTGACGTCACCAATCACCTTCGGGGCGGAGCTTAACTGCTCGCCCATTTGTCTAACGCCGGATGGGAACGGGGTTTAAGTGCTCGCCCACGTCGCTGATTCGTGTGACATCATTTTCTGAGCCAGAATGAACATATCTATACTACTAATAAAACTAAACGAATAACTACACTATCACGTGCATATTACAATAAATATAATTGTTTACGTATCCACTGAGAGAGTTGTATTGCATAATAGCAATGCAGAGTAAGACTATAGACAACAATTTCATTATCGAAAGGTGTTAAAGTTCCATTTCCAATTTGATGTCTACTATTGAGTTTTTAAGTATTTATTTTATTTATAGCAGTCCATTACAAATATTGGACATGATTTGCATTCGGAATAGTTAAATAATGCATATTTATCATCTTCACCATAGTAATGACAGGAATTTCAAATAAATTGTGATAGGCAGGTTTAAATGCATTGTTTCATACGAATAGCATTCAGAATTCAGATGTAATTTAACGTTTCTGACGTTAATTTGATCAAAATTCCCAGCCTTTGCAAACTTTGTATACCTTTTACCTTGTCGGAATGCAATAATTATCTAGCGTGATTTTTCCAGTTGCGTTGATGTTTTTATTGGCCATATCTTTGAGGTTACTTGTTTTAAAGCAGCTAATTCGTATTACTCACATTGACGAAACGGAACAGTGATAATAGAATTTTTATTGATTCCTGCAAACAAATTAAGTTTTGCAGTATCAAAGTGTTAAGTGCAGTACTTTCCATTAAATTGTATTTAAGGTTATTGTATCAACGTCACCATAGCAGCAGTTTTGTATCGCCCCTAGATCGAATTAAAATCAACTCTTGACGCATATTTACAATTACTTGACGATAATCCGCTATTATTCCAAACATTTGGTTTAATGGTACGCATACTGTAAAAGATTTTTCTACATTTTGCTCATCGAATTATACTTGTAACGGTTCTTCATTCTATGGTGACCACCGAAGATGGCTTAGTGCTTCGCTTTTACTTGCTGTATAGGAAACGTATCCTTTAAATGCCGATGTTATGCCAAAGTTTCATCAAACGTCCACTTTCACCGCCTAACTCACAATGAATTTATTCGAAAAGAAAGTTGGGGAAATTTTTGATTAATTTGCACGGTTTTTTGGCAGATTCAGAAAACTATCGTAGGTTTCTGTAGTTACATGTTGACCTTGCATTAAAGTGCGCATTTCTTCGGAACGTCCATATTTAGAAAATCCATACGGAAAATAAGTGTGAATATCTGATTTAATCATAGTATCGTCAAACTGTACGTTATGAGGGACATTTAATGATTCGGCCATAGTCGGTGAGAACTTTTAAACCAATTGACGTTAAAAATGTTTCTCTGCAGATGTTAACCGCAATGAAGATTGACGACTAATTAAGGATTTAATGTAGGGATGATGTCTTTCATATGAATTTTTGAAAGATGGAATTCATCCTTGATTAATTCTCAGACCCATGTTCTTTTAGTTCTGGATGTACTGCGAATGGTTCACTTCAACCAAAGTATTAATTCACCCTTTTGATTAGTCAAATTAATTGTTATATTACTAATTACGTCGGTGTGTACTTCTAAATATTAGGTATTGCTGGGAGTTTTATCTAGACGATAACCTGGTGGAACTAAAATGTCAATCTTGTATAATAATTTTGCAGGTTTCCCGTTTCGATAAGATCCTTTTATAATGTTGAACTCTACGTGTAGATTAGTGTGTTTAAGTATTTGGTTGTCTAACGCAAATGTATGTAAAATATTTTAGACTTCAAACCCTAGCATGCGACCAATGCCATTTTCTTTAGTAAAATCCATCTCAAATGAACTGTTTATCTCATTACTTAGATAACGACTTTGCTTGCTCATAATTACACTACCTAAACACCGTTTAAGAAATGATTTTAGTTGCGTAATTACGTATAGTGGAGTTGTAGTACTATTAAAGTCAAGATGTTATGTTTATTGTTTTTCCGGTTACACCTAAACTACTTGTAAAAACATCGAGCTAGTAGAGTAGTGGTGACACGACCTGCTTAGTATTCAGGGGCCAATGGGTTCGATTCCCGTTACCGTCTACCTTTTATGAGTTTTTTTCAGGGGATTTTCCTCAAACACAATTAGCGGCATAGTCACTGCGTATATGCACACCATGTGTAACTACTTAGGCGGGTACTGGGGTAGTATTTTCCCCCTCAGAACCCTAACCCCGTTCCTTCCGATCCTATCCTGACCACACCCATGCTTAATCTCACCATGCATATATACATAATGTATGTATGCTGGGAATCCATTATTGTGGCTGAAGAAGCTTGGGAAGCTCAAGCAGCCCGCCCTTCCTCTTGGGGAAGGAATCAAATACATGACCTTTTCCTTTTCCTTGTAAACACATTCTTGTTTAGCAACGTTTCAAATTCTTCAACGCGAGTTTCTTCATTAAATTACTCATAAAAGCATTCATGTAATACACATGCAAAATAAGCTGTTTCCATGACTACACTTTCACGATATATATATATATAGTATTAATTACAGCCATATTCAAAACTTTATACTTTTTAGATATCTCTAGGTCACACACATTTTTGAGGGGTTTGCAATAGGTGCTTTGGTTTAACCGTGCCAATTCCATGTTTAATAATTACAAGTTGCTAACTGACTGATCTCAACACACCAAGCCGCGGTTTATATAAGAAAAATGTGTCCTTCACTTGAGTATGTACCTACCAGATCATGGTTCAACTTGTGAAATACTAACCTTGACCCTCTTTCAGTTTGGACAACTATTTGTCCTTGACTCAATTTAGTCATTACAAAAACCATTTAACTTTTACCAACTTTTTAGCATAAACATCCTGGCCTGCAAAAGTGTTTCCAAGATCACCACCAGAACAGGCCCTACATCACTACTTAGTTTAGTAAGGCACGGTGCCAAGTTTAGAAAACGAACTACGCAGCAAAATAAATTCCATTTGTCATCTTGTATGCCGTTTCATATTTTATATAGATGTTGACAACAATACCTGTTTAAGTTCTTTACTAAATAAAACTTTTAATTGTTACTAAAGTATTACAAGCGACCTTAAATATACCAAATCAATAAAAAATTAAATAAGTTGTAGGCCGCTAAAGTTAGAATAAAATAACACTATATAACCTCAAGAATTTAGACCCAAGTTAAGTCAACAAACATACAGAAAAAGATTTCTCAACGTTAAAAGTTGTATTTTACAAAAAAAATATGAACGGCATAATCTGAGTGCATACCAACGCCTTGTCTTGAAACACGTAATAAAAAAGAAAAATCGCCCTTATTCGGTTTACGTATCCATATCATTACATTACATTATTCAAGGATAATTCAATACAAAGATACCGAGCTGGTAGCGTAGTGGTGACACGATCTGCTTAGCATTCGGGAGGTAATGGGTTCGATTCCCCTTACCGTCTACCTTGTATGAGGTTTTTTCAGGGGGTTTTCCTCATACGCATGTAGCGGCATGGTCACTGCGTATATGCACACCATGCGCGGCTGCTTAGGCGAATGCTGGGGTAGTATTTTCCCCCTCAGAACCCTAACTCCGTTCCTTCCGATCCTATCCTGACCACACCATATCCTTAATCCCACCATGCATATATGCATAATGTATATATGTATGCTGGGAATCCATGATTATGGCTGAAGGAGCTTGGAAAGCTCGAGCAGCCCGCCCTCCCCCTTGGGGAGAATGAAATACGTAGCCTTTTCCTTTTTTTTCAATACAAAGATAGGTTATAGCTATTTCCAACCAGGAAATGTTTAGGTTTAGAAGTTATTATTGGATTCAATTCAAAAATTCTACACTGTTGACAAGATAGTCTTTCCATGTGTGAAACAAGTCCTTCAATTTATATGATTTCTACAGTAATTTATTTACAAGCAGCTGATAAAAATGCCAGTGGTTACTGTAAATGTAATAAACCATCGACATATTGAGTACTGCAGTAAATCATTCTTCCTCAACTATAAATTAAAGTAGAAAATCATCGTTAAATTTTCTAATACTTGTATCGATTTTCAAAATTCAGACAATTCAGTATTAAACTTTATATCTATTAGTGTATTAAGCATTCACATTGTAAATTCATGTTAAAAGGAATTGGTACTTTTAATTAGGTACATCGTTCATGCGGAAGAATTACATTTAAAAAATCATAATTTTACAGGAGAGCACATTGAAATTGTTTATTATTTGCGATTATATCTAAACATTGTTTAGATTGAGCTAGTATTTTTTTATATTATAGTGTTCTTCTAGATTTACTTTAAGATTATGTGTGTCAGTATTTTCTGAAAATTGTAGTTTAGGAAAATTTGAAAAATAAAATAATGCACCATTTTTCTCTATTTTATGTTTGCATTGCAAAAATGTATGGAAATCATTATTAGTAAAGCAAGAAAAAATCAAATAATTAATAGCAAATCTTCTTTTAGCTGACACACCTCAATAGTATAATACTAAAACACTATGTCAGGTACACTAAATGTTTTAAGCTTAACTAAAACGTTGTGCAACGATGAAATGAATAATAATAATAAAGACACATTATTAAACAAATAACTTAAAATAATTTTTCTTGGCATCAGTGATACCAGATTTTTCAATAAATGCCTTTTTGAGCTGAACTATTGTTATATCAATCTTTTTTCGGAAATGTATAATTTGAGTCTCATTAGAGTCAAGCTGCTCAAATAAAGTTTTAGAATAAATGGTACCTGGATGATTTTTGCTCAACTTAAGTATTTTTATATCACTAAGCTTCACATTCTTTAAATTGATATACAAATCTGCCGCTAGAGCTTTAAGATCAAGAATATCCGAGTTGCGTGATTCATTTACTTTATACGACGAACACTTCTTTTTTGAATACCGAATAATACAAGCGTATTGATCTGGTGAGTAGGTATATGGGATTGGATTTTTTTAATTATATGGTTGTGCGTTTGTGTGTTTGTATCTTGGGTTAACAATTCTCAAACAGCAAATAAAAATTCTCTTTGTTTTTCAATCTCTTGCAATACCCAAAAATCGCTAAAAATTTTCTTCCGTTGATCTTGAGTTATGTTTTCTGAGAATTTCAATTTGCACCTCTGACCACATGCTTTTCGGGGTACGTTACATTTTAATTTTTCACCGTCTTTGGTTTTCTTAACATTCTTAGAGACATACTCCTTACCGCTATTTCTTAACATTTATGCCACATGTCGAGATTTTTCTTTCTTTTCTTTGTTATTTTCTCGGCATAGGACGCATTTTCTACTTTTGTTTTATTACTTTCGGTTGCACTTGGTCTTCTTGATTATCAGAAGACCTATATCCAGAGACTGCCATAGTGTAGGTGGGATCCTTAGCACTATCATCTCCCGAAAGAGGTTCACCTCTAGAGCCTTTAGATGAAATACTTTTTAGATGAACGTGATTCGGATCTCGAGTCAGTTAGATCCATAATCTGATGAAGAATCCTCTAATGGACCTTGTGTTTCAATAGGGCGACTGTCTATAACTGGTTAGTCAAACTTTTCATGCGAAATTAAAAAAATACAATGAGTCAAAACAGTCTAAGAGATTACCTTCAGTATTGTCTATTGCGCTGGCTTCAGCAATTTCTCCACACAGATTTTGTTGTATAAGCCCAGAGACCAAAGCAATATCATTTTTTAATTTAGCAGTATTACTTAAAAGATAAATAGTTCGTTAAGAAAATACAGTACTAATTAACCAACAAATTTAATGTAATACCAAATATGTTTACTTACAGTCATGTTCTTGATACACAGAGGAATAGTTTGCGTTTTCTGTAACTAGAGTTTGTACCCAATTCCGTACTCGATCAAGTAAGTTCCCCCACTGAACAATTTCTAAAAGAGAAAAGCAAACCATTAATATATTTTCAATAATAATAAATAGTATCACTATTTTACCTGCAACATTTTCATTTGAAATACGTTCAACTGTTTCACTGAGTTCAGCAAGAGGATTACAGAGATTTTCATGACACACTCGCATTTTAACCAGATCCGTAATTCGCCGTCTACCACTTACATTATTCATGTTGAGAATAATGAAGAAAATTGCTAATTCACTACCTAGTTTCTTCAATTTTATTATCGCAAACCGTCATTTGTAACAAAAGAAAATGTCCAGACAATACTAGTAACAAAATGTGCTTTGTTTTTTTTAGAATTCCATGTTACTTTTCTTATGTTTCTTGTTAAATATATTACGTGCTTACATAGAATAATTAACGCGGGCATACCACAGGGATCCGTTATAGCGCCTACACTTTATCTGCTGTACATAAAGACCTTATTTCTTCAACAACTAACCACATCCATTGCTTTGTTAACGATAGCACTCTTCACTGTAGTTCATCTCAGTCTACTCATAGTGATAATCCACCTTCTATGTCAAATCAAGAAATTAATGCTGAAATGGCAAATTCAATCAACAAAGACATTCAACGTATTCTCGAATGGGGAAGCAATAATCTAGTTAAATTTAATGCTAACAAAACTCAGTGTTGCCTTGTGTCCGCCAAAAAAGATCATTTCCTGTTGTAAGTATGAATGACTCAGTTCTTAAGTTTTCAGACTCTATTACTCTGTTGGGTATGACTGTATCTTCAAATCACTCATGGGTTGACCATCTTCTGTCAGCTACCAAAACAGCTGCTCGCAAAATAGCCTTTTTGTACAGATCTAAGCAGTACTTTACCTATCGACAACTCCTTCTGCTGTATAAGGCCCAAATTCGGCCTAATGTAGAATATAATTTTCACCTCTGGGTTAGTGCTCCCCAACGCTCTCGATATCATTGATCGTATTCAAAAGAGAGCGATTAGGCTAATAAATGACCCGTCCTTAACTTCTCACATACAGTCCCTTGAGCATAGAAGGATTCAGTACTTTCTTTGTATTATCATTATTACAACGGCTATTGTGCTGCAGAATTATATTCTTTGATACCATCTCGGGCTGTCTTTGCGAGAAACACTCGGTTCAGTCATTCATATCATCAGTATGCAGTACAAATCTCCACTTGTTGTATCAAACCGGCGAAATCCACATTTTTCTACACGGCGTCTAAACTCTGGAATGATTTCCCTAGTTCCTGTTTTCCTCTCACTTATGATATGAGAAAATTTAAGATAGCTGTTCCTAGGCATCTATTGGCAATTCATTATCCATCCTCCTAAGTGTTTACCACCAATGAAGTTTTAAAAAAAGAAACCGTAAGTAAACTTTGCAACGCAATAATTCACGTATTAACTACATTAAAGTATTTTAGCTTCCTAATTCTAAGTTTTAATGCCATTTTGAATCTCTTAAAAAAGATGAGAGAATTAATAGAAGCCCATCGGCATCCTAACCATTAAGGTGGACAATCTACATAATTTGGTTAAGCCGATAGCAGTCAAGATCAGATACGTTTATATTTTATTTAACATATCCACTTATTCATACACCGTTTCATCAATTAATCCTTTGCTTCTGTTTTATATATTACTTTTATTATAATTTTTTATACTTTAATAACACCATTAACAAATTTATAGTTAAGCTATCGATAAAACAGTACGACGGGAGCACAAAGAATAAAACAATTAATATTTTTTATTAAATTAAATAATTAAGACAGAATTGCGGTCGAAAAATTTTTAAAAAAATTAGTTGCGTGTCTCGTGTCTCGTGTCTCGTGTGTCGTGTGTCGTGTGTCGAGTGTCGAGTGTCGAGTGTCGAGTGTCGTGTGTCGTGTCGTGTCGTGTCGTGTCGTGTCGTGTCGTGTGTCGTGTGTCGTGTCGTGTGTCGTGTCGTGTCGTGTCGTGTGTCGTGTCGTGTGTCGTGTGTCGTGTCGTGTGTCGTGTGTCGTGTCGTCGTGTCGTGTTCGTGTTCGTGTGTCGTTTGTCGTGTGTCGTGTGTCGTGTGTCGTGTGTCGTGTGTCGTGTGTCGTGTTGTGTGTGTGTCGTGTGTTGTGTTGTGTGTTGTGTGTTGTGTGTTGTTGTGTGTGTGTGTGTGTGTGTGTGTGTGTGTGTGTGCATGCGTGCGTGCGTGCATGCGTGCGATTTTGATTAAATTTGGAATGAAGGCCTACAAGATAATTATGTCGACAAGACAAACTTTTACACGCAATAGGTATACAAGGGGTGAAAATAAGTGTGTTATTTTGGGGGCAAATTTTCAAATTTTGACATAGAAGGTTTCAAAATTGAATGTGGCCCAGTTACAGTCACATATACATTTTTTCTGAAGAAATATATATTTCCGATACCGTTCAAGATGTAAAAGAATTGGAAATATATATGGGTAGTTAAATAAAGGTTCTTAAAGAGATTTCTTTACGTAATAAATTCTGGTATAAATTTGCCTTCATTTAATGGTCAAACTTAAGCAATTATTGGAAATTGATTTATTCAAAATTCTCTCCAAATATGTTTTTTTTGTCTTTTTATATTTTTTAGTCAACCAGTCACTATTATGAATGCAACTAACCCGCTTCATCTAAAGCTACTTGTATAGGAGATATGAATTTTCAAATAGTTAATATTGATATTATAACTTTGTAACTAATTTGGTTACGAACTTGGGATCTTGGAATTAAACTTTGTTCATTTGTACTAATGAAATATTATCCTGATGAAGACACTACTTCCGGTTTTTCTGGAAATTGAACACTTTTCTCGTAATTGCGGTTATAACATACACATACTCCTACTTTACTTGAAAGGAGCGAAATTTGCTTTAAAATGATGTGAAACAGTCCATAGTTATCTTGAAAGGTAAGCGAGATATCTATTTTTACCTTCCAACCTACATATACATATGTAGGTATAGAAGGTTATGCAATCTACTTTTTTTCACTATCGCTAAATCGACTTATTAGCTCATTTTACAACTTTTGGCCAAGCTTCGTCAAGATCGGCCATGATGTCTGGATTTCTCGTGAGGGGTGTTTATTAGGGTCAGTTTTTGGTTTTATGAAATAATTTCTGAAACAGCTGAATATTTCAAAGGTATTAAAATACCCCATATATTTTTCAGTATGTTGCAAGAAAGTACTGTAATGCACTAGCATTCACCTAATTTAATTGGAGCCCTAATTCTGTCAGTGTGACAGAGTCTAGATTAATGACTATTAAAATAAACTTAACATCACGCTACCATCACTTTTTCGCTTTTTTCTCAAAAACTAGTTCAGTAAAAGTAGGTACTTAAAGTTTATACCATTGAAAAGAGAAAAAACATCTCTATCAAATATACCTTATCATTTAAAAAAAATGTAGTGATATTCGCTGCTTCTTTGTTTTTTTAAGAAACCACTAACTAAATATCTTCCTGTAATGATTTATATCTAGCTTTTATGTCGTGACAGTAGACATAACTGTCCGGTAGTAGGACGATACCGTTAGTAGGGAATGCTACATCGTCCGGGGCACGATTTGGCCAGTAACCGGTCTGCTCGCTATGATATTACTCAAGAAAACAATACAATTGCCTCGGATCGACCTGGCTACAAGGGGCGGTCAAGGTCGAAACAGACAGGCCCCGTTACTGACGACTGTGCAAGGAATGAATGGCGAGTCGGTACGTGGAATGTTAGAGGTATGCATGGTAAAGAATTTGAAATTGCGAATGTAATGTACGAAAGACACCTTGATATTCTGTGTGTATCGGAGACAAAGCGCAAAGGAAAGGATGCTGTGGAGATGGAGGATGGCAGCCTGGCACTATGGTCAGGAGTTGAGACGGAAGTGCATGGGCAAAAGGAGTTGGGTGATCATAAGTGAAAGAGCGAAAAGATGTGTTAAACAGTACGAATTAGTATCTCCCGGGTAATATGGGTTAGAATGAAAGTGGAGTTTCGAAGAATTTTTCTTATTGCATGCTATGCACCGGTGAATGGAGAAAGAGACCAGGAGCGTGAGAACTTCTGGAATGAGTAGAGAACGTGTTGAACGTATGTAAGCCAAACGAAAGAGTGATTATATTGGGGATATGAACGGATGGGTGGGTGTACAGAGAGAACATAGTGAACGCGTTCTAGGAAAGTTCGGAGACCAAAGAACAATGAGAACGGTGAACACCTGCTGAACATCTGTGTGGAGAGAAGCCTGTTTGTATCCAATACGTGGTTTAAACATAAAATGTGCATATGTATACATGGCAAAGAGGTGAATCTAAAAGTATGATAGACTTGATAGTGTATGATGAACGGCTTAGAAACCTGGTGAAAGACACAAAAGTAATGCGCGGAGCGAGTGTGGATCGGACCACTTTTGGTGGTGTCGAGAGTGTGTTTAGGGCAAAAGTGGGTGTGGAGAAGGAAAGCAAACGTAGTGCGAACGTCCAGAATTAGGGTTGACAAACTAGTGGATATGGTGCGAGAATGAAATACGTAGATGCTGTGAATAAAGAGCTGAAGTGAATGAAACAGTGTGGAACGAACAAATAAAAGACACTGACGTTGAGAGTGCATGGATAAGCTTGAAAAATCTGTTGTCAATTGTGCCGTGCGAATATGTGGAAGAGTGATTGTAGGTACACAGAAAAATGTGCTTGGTGGAATGAGTCGGTAAAAAGGCAGTAAGTAAGAAAAAGATGCGTACATGGCAATGATTGCTGCAAAAAT